>JAFCGX010000599.1:0-79223 GCA_019023105.1 Diglossa brunneiventris
GCAAGATGGCGGCCCCCGGAAGTCACGTGGCCGTACAACATGGCGGCGGCAAAATGGCGGCGCCCGGGTGCCGTACAACATGGCGGCGGCAAGATGGCGGCGCCCGGTTGCCGTACAACATGGCGGCGGCAAAATGGCGGCGCCCAGGGGTCACGTGGTGCCGTACAACATGGCGGCGCCCCGCGGTCACGTGACGAGGGACAAAATGGCGGCGTTCGGGACCGGGTCGTTTTTTTCGGTTTCTGCCGATTTTTGCGGGGTTTTTGCTGGCCAGCGGTGGTCGGAATGCTATTCCGGTTCGCCTGGGCCCGGCGGCGTCGCGGGGGGGCGTCTCCGGAGCGCGGGGTGGGTTTCGGCGTTTCGGGCGGGCGCCTGGCTGGGCAGCTACGCCCTGGGGGCCTTCCTAGGGTGTGTGACGTCAGACGGGGCACCTATGCTTGCAGTGTGGCGCTGTGGACGGCAGGTGGTGCTGTAATTGTGCACGTGGCGCAGGGCCCTATGTCTGCAATGTGTTATGAGGGATGATAGGGGCTGCTGTGCTACCTGGCAGGGGATGGGCTAGGGGTGTGGGCTGGCAGTACGGGGGTGTGTGTATGGGGCACGGGGTGGGTGGTGGCTGCTGATTAGGGTTGCTTGGCGCCAGCTGGGGTGGGGACTAATTAGGGGGCGGGTCCCTGTATATACTATATAGTAAAAAGAAGAAAAACTATATGTCTGGTGCAGCAGTAGAAAATTTCAGGCTCCCGGGGAGTAAATGGTTTGTTTCTTAATTTTTTTTTTTTTTTCTTTTACTCCCAGGGAGCCTGAAAGTTTCTACTGCTGCTTTTCTAAACTAAAGCTAGAAAAGAAGACCGAGTTAGAAAGAGAAAAGAGAGAGAAGTAGAGAGAGGAAGTAGAGAGAGAGGAAAGAGAGAGAAGTAGAGAGAAAAAACAGAGAGAGCAAAGAGAGAGAAAAAAAGAGAGAGAGGAAAGAGAGAGAAGTAGAGAGAAGAAAGGGTTGAGAAGAATAGAGGGAGAGAAGGGGGAAACAGAGAAAAGAAGACAGAGGGAGACAGAAAGAAGAAAAGACAGAGGGAGACAGAAAGAAGAAAAGACAGAGGGAGACAGAGAGAGACAGAAAAGACAGAGGGAGACAGAGAAGAAAAGAAGACAGAGGGAGACAAAGAGAGACAGAGAGAAGACAGAGAGTGACAGAGAAGAAAACAGAGAGGGATGAAGAAAAGACAGAGAAGAAGAGAAGACAGAGAGAGACAGAAGAAGAGAAGACAGAGAGAGACAGAGATAGAAAAGAAGACAGAGATAGAAAAGAAGACAGAGATAGAAAAGAAGACAGAGATAGAAAAGAGTGGAGAAACTGCAGAAGGACGGGTGTTAGAGGGAAAAGAAAGTGGTTAGGGTTAAAGTGAAAACTTAGGGGCAGGGTGAAAAAGGAAAAGACTAAGAGCAAAAAAGACAAACCAAGGAAAAGGAGAACACAGAGAGGAAAGGAAGCAAGAAGAGTGGGGGTGAAGGTTATAAAGAAAAAGAAATAAGGTGCAAAGTATAGACAAAAGACAGGAAAATAAATACAGTCAGACAGAAATAGTGAAATGGACAAACAAAAAAAAAGAAAGCAGATGGAAACGGAGTTACAAAAGCAGAGACACAGCATCAGAAAGAGTGAGAAACAGAGACAAAGGCTTAGAGACAGATGGAAGTTAAGTTAGAAATGGAAAAGTGAGGAGCAAAAGGAAGAAATACAGTGGAATGAAATGACAAAACCACACCAAAAAAACAGTCAGGAGCCATGGTGGGGGGGGGTAGGGAAGGGCAGGGGGTATCTTTATTAGGGGTGATTCAACTTTATTAAATGAATGTTTTTATTTGCACTTCAGCAGAATACATGGAAACAGTGTATACAAATGCAAGTGCAAATACAATCCATAGACACACTGGGAAAAGTCTAACTTACATATAGAGCAATACAGGGAAATGCAGCAGCTACTGCAAATACAGAGCAATACAGAGCAATACAGAGCAATACAGAGCAATACAGAGCAATACAGAGCAATACAGAGCAATACAGAGCAATACAACACAAAACACATATTAACACAAGATAATAACCTTTTTCTATTTGCATTACATGTTGATTTGTTGTTACAGGGAACCAAAACAACAAAAACACACAGAAACAACACTCATCTACCGTTAACACCCCCTTCAGATTACACACAAACTCATCATCACTCTCATCACAACTGCTAAATTACACCCTAGCAATCATTGGTCCTCGGGAACGTGGTTCCCGGGAGCCTCCGAAAAAATTACTCCTGCCTGACGAAAACCCCGGTCCCTGGCCGGTCCGCGCCCGAACTTTGGCGATGAACGTCGCCTCGCGGACCGACCGGGACCGAGGAAAAAAAAACCCAGCCGGGGGGAAAAAAAAAAAACCCCCCGGCTGGGCATTTTTTATTCTAAATTTAAAAATGAGTTGAAAAACCTGAAAAGCAAAAGTCATACAAGGTTAGAAGCCTTCAACACACACATACACACACACACTTCCTTCAGCTTACACACAAACCCACACTGACTCACACCTCAACCGCTCTGCTAACCCCCCAGACGCATTCGCACCGCTCCTCGGGAACGTGGTTCCCGGGAGCCTCCAAAAAAATCCTCCTGCCTGACGAAAACCCGGTCCCTGGCTGGTCCGCGCCCTAACTTTGGCGATGAACGTCGCCTCGCTGACCGACCGGGACCGAGGAAAAAAAACCCAGCCGGGGGGAAAAAAAAAAAACCCCCCGGCTGGGGATTTTTTATTCTAAATTTAAAAATGAGTTGAAAACCCTGAAAAGCAAAAGTCATACAAGGTTAGAAGCCTTCAACACACACATACACACACACACACTTCCTTCAGCTTACACACAAACCCACACTGACTCACACCTCAACCGCTCTGCTAACCCCCCAGACGCATTCGCACCGCTCCTCGGGAACGTGGTTCCCGGGAGCCTCCAAAAAAATCCTCCTGCCTGACGAAAACCCCGGTCCCTGGCTGGTCCGCGCCCAAACTTTGGCGATGAACGTCGCCTCGCGGACCGACCGGGACCGAGGAAAAAAAACCCAGCCGGGGGGAAAAAAAAAAAAACCCCCGGCTGGGGATTTTTTATTCTAAATTTAAAAATGAGTTGAAAAACCTGAAAGGCAAAAGTCACACACACAAGGTTAAATCCAGTCAGAATGTACTCACACGTGCAAACACAAGCGGACACAGACAGACACAGTCATATGCTGTCACACACACGCATTCTTCCAACTTACACGCTCGCTGCAGCCCTTACTTGAGACGCTGAAGAACGTGCTTCGACACATCTTCTGGCTGCCATTCCTTGATGTCAAATGGTAGATTCTGGGGAAATCGGTAGCCTCGGGGACCTGTGAGACGACAGGAAGAGGTCAATGAGTGGCTATCTGACAGCTAGCACTTGTCCCCGCTCTAGACCAATAAATTTTCTACCCAATATCCCATAGAAGACAGATGAGCAGTAAAATTTATATAACTGTTCTACCTAACTGTGACTACGTGCCAGGGCAGGGCAGCTCCGATCATAAGTGCTAAGTACACACAATATAAGGCGACGCACTTACAGACAGTATAAGCACACACAATATAAGGCAACACAGGTACATACAATATAAGTACACACAATATAAGGCGATGCACTTACAGACAGTATAAGCGCACACAATATAAGGCAACACAGGTACATACAATATAAGTACACACAATATAAGGCGATGCACTTACAGACAGTATAAGTACACACAATATAAGGTGATGCACTTACAGACAGTATAAGCACACACAATATAAGGCGATGCACTTACAGACAGTATAAGCACACACAATATAAGGCAACACAGGTACACACAATATAAGTACACACAATATAAGCCAACATAGGTACACACAGTATAAGCACACACAATATAAGGCGACACACTTACATACAGTATAAGCACACACAATATAAGGCGACGCACTTACAGACAGTATAAGCACACACAATATAAGGCGACGCACTTACAGACAGTATAAGCACACACAATATAAGGCGACGCACTTACAGACAGTATAAGCACATACAATATAAGGCGACGCACTTACAGACAGTATAAGCACATACAATATAAGGCGACGCACTTACAGACAGTATAAGCACATACAATATAAGGCGACGCACTTACAGACAGTATAAGCACATACAATATAAGGCGACGCACTTACAGACAGTATAAGCACATACAATATAAGGCGACGCACTTACAGACAGTATAAGCACATACAATATAAGGCGACGCACTTACAGACAGTATAAGCACATACAATATAAGGCGATGCACTTACAGACAGTATAAGCACACACAATATAAGGCAACGCAGGTACATACAATATAAGTACATACAATATAAGCCAACATAGGTACACACAGTATAAGTACACACAATATAAGGCGACACACTTACATACAGTATAAGCACATACAATATAAGGCGACGCACTTACAGACAGTATAAGCACATACAATATAAGGCGACGCACTTACAGACAGTATAAGCACATACAATATAAGGCGACGCACTTACAGACAGTATAAGCACATACAATATAAGGCGACGCACTTACAGACAGTATAAGCACATACAATATAAGGCGATGCACTTACAGACAGTATAAGTACACACAATATAAGGCAACGCAGGTACATACAATATAAGTACATACAATATAAGCCAACATAGGTACACACAGTATAAGTACACACAATATAAGGCAACACACTTACATACAGTATAAGTACACACAATATAAGCCAGCATAGGTACACACAGTATAAGTACACACAATATAAGCCAACATAGGTACACACAGTATAAGTACACACAATATAAGCCAACATAGGTACACACAATATAAGCCAGGACTTGAGATAACTCTGTGGAAGATTAATTGTTGAGCCCTATACCCTTTGAGAAGATGGAACCTACAGAACAACTGCAGTCAGGTGAGGAGGGTCTAAGACGCTCCCTCTAGAAGTCCAAGAGAATGGCATTGAAAAAAAGGCACTACCAAAGCTGGTAGTGAGAAGGAAGATGGATGAGAACATCTTGTGTAATCCTTCCTGTCTCAGAGTAAAAATGTAAAGATGCCGGAATAAGCTATATCCGGGAAGGAATGTGAGTAAAATCCTGCCTAGATGGCACAAAATAGTGCCTGTAAAGCATCAAGATGTAACAACGGCCTATGACACGGAAGACAATGGACACGGACTACGTAACAGAAACACAGATGACGCAACAGAGACAGAGATGGCATAACACAGAGACAAGTGTCAACTGCCTAGCACTTTCAACTTATGGACCCAAGATTCCTAGCACAAGATGAGCCAGAGGCTGATGATGCCAAAGGAAAGAAAGCCCTATGACAATGGCATGTGATGATGAAATGTAACCCATTAAAAGAAGTTAGTGCCAAAGCAGTTAAGAGGATGGTTGAGGGGCTCGGTGAGCCTAGAGAAGGAAGCGGACTGCCGGGTGACCGTGGCTATAGCTCCGGACCTGAAGGCGAGCTCCTCGGGGGAAAGATCGGTGATGACGTGGAGTCGAGCAAGTCTGACGACGCAAAGTTCACGAGAATGTGGAGATGGGTCGGAACTGCCCTGCCCGGCAAAGGCTCTGGTGAGGGTGAGGGGAAACCCTCTCCCTTTACTTCCAGAGAGCCTGTCCCACTACAGACCTCTCTGCTAAGCTGACATGAAATTGCCCCCTGTGATAGTAAAGGTTTTTCCCCTTCTCCCAGCCACTGGCCCCGACACTTAGCTTTTGGAAGAGGAGCGGACAAAATCCATCCTCGGTCGGACGTGGACATTGAGATGTTCTCTGCGTGTGCTTCGGTGCTGCCGTTTCCAAGCTTTGGCTACGAGCCTCCTCAGGGTACCTAAGACAAAACAGAAAAAGTTACTATTGCCCTCAAAAACAGTAATCCCCGGGACTCCTCCGCACCACTGCCCCAGCTCACCTCAAATCTTGATTTGACTCCGGAAGCTGCCCAGAAGATACCTGCAAAAAGAAAAGGTACACGCTTAGCATGCTGCTGCATAACGCTCACCTATGAGTCAGCCTGCCTAAACATCGACTCACCTGCCCTCCTCTGTTCCTTGGCATGCCTATGGGAGCGACAGCACCTGCAAAGAAACAAAGCAGAAAAGCATGCTGAGATACTGTGAAAACACAACCGCCCTAATCTGTGACAAGTATGCCACACCGATACCTTAAGCTTGCACCCACCTGGCATGGGCATGCTCGGCCAGGATAGATGGCAAGTGGACCACCTAAAATAAAAAAAAAACAAGAATAGATGCTTAGAGTTGCACCAGAAACTGAGACTTCAGCAATAACAACTGCTTTTGTACCCTACTCAATGCTCACCTTGCCCACTCGGCCTTGACTGCTCCTCTCTGCCATCACTTCCTAAAAAGAAAGACAAAGAACAGTGCTGTAACAGCTACCATTTATGCTTCCTCTACAGAGACAAACAGTGACTGACCTGCTCGGGGGAATCCCCTCACCCGGGATGGGGTGCTCTGCCCTGGATTTTATCCTTCTGCATCTGAAAGAAAAGTTAGGATGAAAGTCAAAGGCCTGCAGGATAGCTTAAGAGCTCCAGCTATCCTGTGTCCATCTACAAATCCCATCTAGAGTCCAACTACAGCCCACATTACAAACTTCAAGCCCCCGGGACTTCTCCTACTGCACCAGGCTATGCGGCAGGGCAGAGCAGCTCCGGAACAAATATGTGCAAACACCCGTGACACAGGACAGACGGGACGAGACAAACAAAGGGCACAAGACATGGAGAGAAATCTCTGGGCAAGGAAAATGGCTGCAGGGACTGAGAGAATGCAAAATGAGATGACCGAGGTGAGACCGATGGTGAGCTGATGAGGCTCAGAGAACCCTGGAGGAAGACGATGCTAACTGAATGATTTATTCCAAGAACTACAAAGATGGATGTCCGAGAATCCTACAGTCAGAAGCCTCTACCTGTCCTCACATTCTTTCAAGTCCTAGTCCGCCATAATGGATCCTGGCGGGGCATAGCTGTCCATACAGCTCAGAACAAGACCTGAAAACACATCTGACCGGATGCCTCTAAAGAGAGAAGAGAGTCTGAGTCTGCCTGTCTGAGCTCCCGAGTCAAAAGTTCTATGGCCTCGGTGCCAGGCCAAGGAATGCAGAGATCACAGATGCTAAGAATGATGCCAAGGTTTCTGACCGGACCCTCAAAGGGCTAAGGTGAAAGACACGAGGTACACAAACAACACATCATGCACAATAGACAAGTGACACCAGACACACCGGGACTGCTCTGCCCTGTGCACCTTGGCACTGTGATCGCAAGCGAGACTTTGCTTTTATGGGGCCTAAGGGGCCACTTCATGAACACCCCCCCACCTCCAAAGCAGACTCAAAAATCCCTCCCAGTAGTTCCCAAACCAGCACCCTGCTTTCATCCCCTATGCGGGTCGTAGCCCTATACTTATCTCTCAGACAGCAGGGGATGCCGGTCTCAGGTGCGAAGAAAGGCCACCTCGTCGGCCGGGAAGGTCCTGCTGGCACCGGGCTGTTGTCTCTTAGACAGCTAGATTAAAGAAAAGCCAAACATCAGTGCCTGATCTTGGCAGCCCATCGGCCCAAAACCCCACAAGTCTGCTACTCACCAAGCTCCTAGGAGTGCCCAGCTGCTCGGGCTCGCACGCTTGGAGACCGAGGCCATCGTCACAGGGGGTGCCTGGGTTGAGAGAAGATCAGGTGATTTCTCATGGCTGAAACCTGAGTGGACCCTCGCTCCTCCTCCCTACTTCCCCGACTCACCCCAAATCCTTGGCAGCTGCCAAAGGCCACCTGGATGGCACCTTTAAACAGAGAAGTTCAGGGCTTCATCACCAGGTCCTGTAATACATCCCCAGGGCTCACAAGAGCAGGAAACCCGGCGCGTCAGCTGAATGGTGACTGGGGCTGGGCATCCTCCAAGTGGATTGCCTAAAGCACACAAACGAGAATGGAAGCTTAGAGCTGCACCAGAAATTGAGAGCTGAGCAATAACTACTTCTCTCCACTGCTCACCTTGACTGCTGGTATCCAGATTTACTTCCTAAAAAGAAAGACAAAGAACAGTGCTGTAACAGCTACCATTTATGCTTCCTCTACAGAGACAAACAGTGACTGACCTGCTCGGGGGAATCCCCTCACCCGGGATGGGGTGCTCTGCCCTGGATTTTATCCTTCTGCATCTGAAAGAAAAGTTAGGATGAAAGTCAAAGGCCTGCAGGATAGCTTAAGAGCTCCAGCTATCCTGTGTCCATCTACAAATCCCATCTAGAGTCCAACTACAGCCCACATTACAAACTTCAAGCCCCCGGGACTTCTCCTACTGCACCAGGCTACCCGGCAGGGCAGAGCAGCTCCGGAACAAATATGTGCAAACACCCGTGACACAGGACAGATGGGACGAGACAAACAAAGGGCACAAGACATGGAGAGAAATCTCTGGGCAAGGAAAATGGCTGCAGGGACTGAGAGAATGCAAAATGAGATGACCGAGGTGAGACCGATGGTGAGCTGATGAGGCTCAGAGAACCCTGGAGGAAGACAATGCTAACTGAATGACATATTCCAAGAACTGCAAAGATGGATGCCTGAGAATCCTACAGTCAGAAGCCTCTACCTGTCCTCACATCCTTTCAAAGTCCTAGTCCGCCATAATGGATCCTGGCGGGGCATAGCTGTCCATACAGCTCAGAACAAGACCTGAAAACACATCTGACCGGATGCTTCTAAAGAGAGAAGAGAGTCTGATGCCTGTCTGAGCTCTCGAGTCAAAAGTTCTATGGCCTGGGTGCCAGACCAAGGAATGCAGAGATCACAGATGCTAAGAATGATGCCAAGGTTTCTGACAGGACCCTCAAAGGGCTAAGGTAAAAGACATGAGCTACACAAACAACACATCATGCACAATTGACAATTGACACCAGACACACCGGGACTGCTCTGCCCTGCGCACCTCGGCACTGTGATCGCAAGCAACACTTTGCTTTTATGGGGCCTAAGGGGCCGCTTCATGAACACCCCCCACCTCCAAAGCGGACTCAAAAACCCCTCCCAGTAATTCCCAAACCAGCACCCTGCTTTCATCCCCTATGCGGGTCGTAGCCCTATACTTATCTCTCAGACATCTGGGGATGCCGGTCTCAGGTGCGAAGAAAGGCCACCTCGTCAGCCGGGAAGGTCCTGCTGGCACCGGGCTGTTGTCTCTTAGACAGCTAGATTAAAGAAAAGCCAAACATCAGTGCCTGATCTTTGCAGCCTATCGGCCAAAACCCCACAAGCCTGCTACTCACCAAGCTCCTAGGAATGCCCAGCTGCTCGGGCTCGCACGCTTGGAGACCGAGGCCATCGTCACAGGGGGTGCCTGGGTTGAGAGAAGATCAGGTGATTTCTCATGGCTGAAACCTGAGTGGACCCTTGCTCCTCCTCCCTTCTTCCCCGACTCACCCCAAATCCTTGGCAGCTGCCAAAGGCCACCTGGATGGCACCTTTAAACAGAGAAGTTCAGGGCTTCATCACCAGGTCCTGTAATACATCCCCAGGGCTCACAAGAGCAGGAAACCCGGCGCGTCAGCTGAATGGTGACTGGGGCTGGGCATCCTCCAAGTGGATTGCCTAAAGCACACAAACGAGAATGGAAGCTTAGAGCTGCACCAGAAATTGAGAGCTGAGCAATAACTACTTCTCTCCACTGCTCACCTTGACTGCTGGTATCCAGATTTACTTCCTAAAAAAAAAAAAAAAGAACAGTGCTGTAACAGAGTCACACTTTACACTCCCCCTGCAGAGACAAACAGTGACTGACCTGCTCGGGGGGACCTCCTCACCCAGGATGGGTGGATGGAGCTTGCCCTGGATTTTATCCTCTGCATCTGAAAGAAAGTGAGGACAAAAGTCAAAGGGCTGCAGGATAATTTCACAGCTCCAAACATCTTGTGTCTATCTAGGAATATCATCTAGCGTTCGGTGACACCCCACAAACTGCAAGTCCCTGGGACTTGTCCTATTGCAGCAGGCTATGTGGCAGGGCAGAGCAGCTCCAGCAAAAACATGTGCAGACACCCGTGACAGAGAACATGACAAACGGGGGGACGTTAAACACAACACAGAGGGGAAAAGGCAAAAGGGACCCCAATGACACATTAGGTAACACGGTACACCAGACAACACGACACGGACCGGAACTGTTCTGCGCTGCCCGCCTGAAAGCTGCCATCAAAAGTCAAGCCTCTCCCTTTAGCTGTCCTAAGAGGCCCCTTGAAGAAGGTTGCTTTTCCCTTTGCTAATTTTTAAATCTGCCCCAAGAACTCCCAGCCCGCTACTCTCCCATCATCCCATCTCCGGGCCGTGGCCCCCGTCTTATCTTTTGGATGATGGGTAATGCAGATCCACGTTGCACCTGAAATGAGTCTGCCTTGGAGGGCCCCATGATGGCCTGTTAGCCTCTCTGTAATAAAAAAAACCAAAACAATAAACAGTAAAAAAAACCAAAACAAATGCATGAGTGAGTATAGTTATGCAGGCCAAATCCTGGCAAGTCAGCTACTTGCCCTCTCCTGAGTGTGCCTGGCTCCTTCAGGCACCAGCTTCATCCTGATTCCAAAGCTGTGGCCTTTATTATTAGTGACACCTGGGTTAGAGAAAGACAAAGTTAAATGCCATTCCTGTGAGTGCAGTGGATGACCTTGTGCGCTGTGAGATGTGTGAATGCCTCTGCTAGGCTTCTGAAAAACCTTGGGGGGGGACTCAAATAAACACCCTTTCTCACCCTGCTGCCCTCAACCCCCCCCCCCCCAGCAATAGCTCCTAACTGGATACATGCTCACCCTCCCTCTCCTAATCATAATCCTCAACTCACCTGAAGCCTCAATCTGCTGAAAAAAGTGTTGCAGTTGACACAACCTGGAATCTCTGGAAGCGGTGCTCCTCCTAAAAAAAAATACAAAACAAAATAAGAACAAAATCAGAAATTACAAATGCACTTTACCACCCCTAAACATAAAACCCAAAATCCTGAATTTAAATACTCCCTGTATTCCATGCTGTTTTCTTCACAGAATCTTCAAAGCCTCTGTTGCTTTAGATGCCCTGAAACACCTGCTGAAAACAAGCTGAGATAAGCTGAAAGAGCCTCTTTGCTGAGATGAGAGGAGAGCTCTTAGCCCTGCACATCCCAGAGAGGGAATGAAGCCCCTCAGCAAAGGCTGGGGTTAATATACCCTCTGATGGGGCCCGCCTCTCATTCCCATGGCACCCGGGAAAAGGGAGGGGGCAAATCCCACCGGGTATAAAAGCCCTCAGAGCAGATGGAGCTGTTTGGCTCCTCTGACTCCAATTTGAGCCCTCAGAACAGCTGCAGCTGTTTGGCTCCTCTGACTCGAATTCAAGGGGAGTAAAGGGCTGATTATAGAAGAAAACTCTTCAGAAAAATAACAGCACTTTCTTTTTTGCAACAACTACTTGGAGCAAAAGGGCAGAAAACTGGTAAGAAACAGAACTTTCTGTTTGGGCAGCATAGCTAGATAAATTGGGTAATTTGCTGTTAACTTCCATAATTATTCCTTAGTGGCTACTAAGTGTTACTTCATGTGTGACTAAGCCAGGCGGAGAAGAATACTAATGATATGAATAGTCTAAGTCTCCTTGAGACCTCTAATTAGGGCTGTCTACATGATAAGTAAAAATAAGAAAAATAAAAGCCTCCCAGGCAGTGTAAGGGTTAAGTACATGCCCGGCTCACCCTTCTCTGAGATACCTGGTCCTAGGGCACAAAGAAGAGCCCTGAAATGTAGTTTTAAACCCTTAAAATGCTGAAAAGGGCAGAGCTTCCTTCCAGTGAACTCCTTCAAAAGGGGAAATGGGGCAGTTACCTCTACTGGAACTAATACAATAGCAAATCAATAGCTTCTGCCCTTTAATTTACTCTCCTTAGGTATTGGGAAAAGAGGGGTTTTCCTCACTTTGAATCTCTCCAGTGATGAAAAAAGAGGGATTTTTCCCTCAGTTCAAACCCTTAAGATGCTGGGCTTCTCCCTCAATTTAGGTCTCAGGACAATAAAAAGGAGGCAGCTACCCTTAATTCAAACCCATAAGAAACATTGTCAAGGTTTTCCACTTCTATTTAAACTGGAAAATAAAAGAAAATCGGGACTCCCTGTCAATTAACACCCCTAACAGCATAGAAAAGGCAGGGATTCTTTCAACTGAGACCATTTACATTGCAGGGGAAGCAGAGTCCCTCCAGTTTGAACATAAAAAATAATGGAAAAGGAAGCTTTTTCTCTTTTTTCTAAACCTTTTTTCTCCTAATAACTCCTCTCCTTTCTGGGAGCGCTGTGGAGAGTCTGGAGGCTCTGGGGAGGGACTGACACAGTAAAAGGGGAAAGCTGAAAGCCCTCTCCTGGAACCCCACATGCTGCCTGGCCTGCTCAGACGCTGCCCCTTGGCAAAAGGGCTCTTTCCTTGGCATTTTCTGAAAGTGATGCTCCGTGCCCAGGTGGGTCGCGCTGCTCCCTAGTCCGTGCTGGATGCTCCAACCGTAGTTCCTGGAGGGACACTTGGGATAGCCCTGTTAGGCCTTCTGGACTAGCAGCTCCCTGTGCAGCTGTGCCTGGGTAACCCTCTGAAAGCAGCTGGTCACACGGGGGCTGCGAGACCTTGGAGTGGGGATTGAGGTGAAGAAAGGTCCTGTGAGGAGTTCCTTCCCCTACACAGCCCTTTGTCTGCTCCTTAAACCATGGGGTGCCAGACTTCAATTTCTAAGGAAAATAACACTCTTTCCTCTCTGTGTGCCCATGGCCGAAACTGTGATTCGGCCTCCAAAACTGCAGAGAATGATTTCTCAAGGACTGCAGCTGCTGACGCAAAGAACTCTTGCTGCCCTTGGACTGCCACGTGCCTCCTACAAATGGACATAGATACCCGGCAGTGGTGAGTTTGGTTTTACAGGGAAGAGGGTCAGCGCAGGATTTCTCCAGGAGCAAAGCTGCGCTCACCGAGAATTGGAATGCCCTGGGAGTGCCGAGCACCGCCTGCAAACTGGCACCAGGAAACTCGGGGGGCGAGTTTTTCCGTGCAGAAGATCACCCGAGGTTTCTGTTCAGGGGACTGTGGCCCTGAGTGGCCGGATGGCTCCGGAAATTCCGCAATAGGCAGGATGCCTCCCAGACCCAAGCTGGCACAAGTGCCAACTCGGGCTGGTTTGATAGTGCGAACGGAGTCCAACAATCTGCCATCAGGAACTGGGGCTGGTGAGATTTGTTTCAGAGGGAATAGGCTGGAGTTTCTGTTTGGGAGCCACTAGCCTGCTAGCTCCTGAAATTCCACGATACACAGGATGCCTCCCAGACCCAAGCTGGCACCAGTGCCAACACAGGCTGGTGTGATAGTGCCAACGGAGTCCTGCAATCTGCCATCAGGAAGCGGGGCTGGTGAGTTTTGTTTCAGAGGGAAAGGGCCCAGGTTTATGACTGGGGGCCTGGGGCGCGGAGTGGCCGGCTGGCTACTGAAAATCCCCGATTCTCAGGATGCCTCCCAGACCCAAGCTGGGACCTGTGCCAGCTCAAGATTGTTTGATAGTGCCAACGGAGTCCTACAATCTGCCATCAGGACTCGGGGCTGCTGAGTTTGGTTTCAGAGGGATAGGGCCGATGTTTAAGTTTGGGAGCCTGTGGCCTGGTGTGGCCGGCTGCCTCCTGAAAATCAGCGATACGCAGGATGCCTCCCAGACCCAACCTGGCACCTGTGCCAACTCGGGCTGATTTGGTAGTACCAATGGAGTCCTACAATCTGCCATTAGGAACATGAGCTGGTGAGCTTTCTTTCAGAGGAAAAGGGACAGTGTTTAGGTTTGGGGGCTGGCTCATGAAAATCCGCGATACGCAGGATGCCTCCCACACCCAGGTTGGCCCCAGTGCCAACTCAGGCTGGTTTGAAAGTGCCAACGGAGTCCTACAATCTGCCATCCGGAACCGGGGCTGGTGAGTTTTGTTTCAGAGGGAAAGGGACCCTCTTTTGGTTTGGGGGCTTGTGGCCCGGAGTGGCAGGCTGGCTCCTGAAAATCCACGATAAGCAGGATGCCTCCCTGACCCAAGCTGGCACCTTTGCCAACTTGGGCTGGTTTGATAGTGCCAACGGAGTCCTACAATCTGCCATCAGGGACAGGGGCTGGTGAGTATTTTTTCAGTGGGGACGGGCCTGTGTTTCTGTTTGGGGGCCTCTGGCACAGAGTGGTGGGCTGGTATCTGAAATCCTGCGATACGCAGGATGCCTCCCAGAACCAAGCTGGCACCTGTGCCAACCCAGGCTGGTTTGATAGTGCCAACGGAGTCCAACAATCTGCCATCAGGAAGCGGGGCTGGTGTGTTTTGTTTCAGTGGGGACGGGCCGGTGTTTATCTTTGGGGGCCTGTGGCCCAAAGTGGCAGGCTGCCTCCTGAATATCCACGATACGCAGGATGTCTCCCTGACCCAAGCTGGCACGTGTGCCAACTCGGGCTGGTTTGATAGTGCCAACGGTGTCCTGCAATCTGCCATCATGGACAGGGGCTGGTGAGTTTTGTTTCAGTGGGGACGGGCCAGTGTTTATGTTTTGGGGCCTGTGGCCCCCAGTGGCAGGCTGACTCCTGCAATTCCGCGATACGCAGGATGCCTCCCAGACCCAAACTGGCACCAGTGCCAACCCCGGTTGGTTTGATAGTGCCAACAGAGTCCTACAATCTGCCATCAGGAACAGGGGCTGCTGAGTTTTGTTTCAGAGGGAAAGGGCCGGTGATTAGGTTTGGGGGCCTGTGGCCCGCAGTGGCCGCCTGCTTCTTGAAAATCCACGATACGCAGGATGTCTCCCGGACCGAAGCTGGCACCAGGGCCAACCCCGGCTGGTTTGATAGTGCCAACGGTGTCCTACAATCTGCCATCAGGAAGCGGGGCTGGTGAGTTTTGGTTCAGAGGGAAAGGGCCAGTGTTTATGTTTGGGGGACTGTGGTGCAGAGTGGCAGGCTGGCTCCTCAAAATCCATGATACGCAGGATGCATCCCAGACCCAAGCTGGCACCTTTGCCAACTTGGGCTGGTTTGATAGTGCCAACCGAGTCCTACAATCTGCCATCAGGAAGCGGGGATGGTGAGTTTTGTTTCAGAGGGAAAGGGCCGGTGTTTAGGTTTGGAGGCCTGTGGCCTGGAGTGGCCGGCTGGCTCCTGAAAATCCACGATACGCAGGATGCCTCCCAGACCCAAGCTGGCACGTGTGCCAGCTCGGGCTGGTTTGATAGTGCCAACGGTGTCCTACAATCTGCCATCCGGAACCGGGGCTGGTGAGTTTTGTTTCAGAGGGAAAGGGACCCTGTTTTGGTTTCGGGCCTTGTGGCCCAGAGTGGCAGGCTGGCTCCTGAAATTCCGCGATACGCAGGATGTCTTCCGGACCCAAGCTGGGACCAGTGACAGCTCGGGCTGGTTTGTTAGTGCCAATGGAGTCCTACAATCTGCCATCATGGACAGGGGCTGGTGAGTTTTGTTTCAGTGGGAAAGGCCTGTGTTTATGTTTGAGGGCCTCTGGCATGGAGTGGTGGGCTGGCTCCTGAAAATCCACGATATGCAGGATGTCTCCCAGACCCAAGCTGGCACCTGTGCCAACTCGGGCTGATTTGGTAGTACCAACGGAGTCCTACAATCTGCCATAAGGAATTGGGGCTGGTGAGTTTTGTTTCAGAGGGAAAGGGCCGGTGTTTAGGTTTGGACGCCTGTGGCCTGGAGTGGCCGGCTGGCTCCTGAAAATCCACGATACGCAGGATGCCTCCCAGACCCAAGCTGGCACGTGTGCCAACTTGGGCTGGTTTGATAGTGCCAACGGAGTCCTACAATCTGCCATCCGGAACCGGGGCTGGTGAGTTTTGTTTCAGAGGGAAAGGCACCCTCTTTTGGTTTGGGGGCTTGTGGCCCGGAGTGGCAGGCTGGCTCCTGAAATTCCGCGATACGCAGGATGCCTCCCTGACCCAAGCTGGCACCTTTGCCAACTTGGGCTGGTTTGATAGTGCCAACGGAGTCTTACAATCTGCCATCAGGGGCAGGGGTTGGTGAGTATTTTTTCAGTGGGGACGGGCCTGTGTTTATGTTTGGGGGCCTCAGGCACAGAGTGGTGGGCTGGTATCTGAAATCCTGTGATACGCAGGATGCCTCCCAGAACCAAGCTGGCACCTGTGCCAACCCGGGCTGGTTTGATAGTGCCAACGGAGTCCAGCAATCTCCCATCAGGAAGCGGGGCTGGTGAGTTTTGTTTCAGTGGGGACGGGCCGGTGTTTATGTTTGGGGGCCTGTGGCCCGGAGTGGCAGGCTGCCTCCTGAATATCCACGATACGCAGGATGCCTCCCAGACCCAAGCTGGCACATGTGCCGACTCGGGCTGCTTTGATAGTGCCAACGGTGTCCTACAATCTGGCATCTGGGACAGGGGCTGGTGAGGTTTTTTTCAGTGGGGACGGGCCAGTGTTTATGTTTTGGGGCCTGTGGCCCCCAGTGGCAGGCTGACTCCTGCAATTCCGCGATACGCAGGATGCCTCCCTAACCCAAACTGGCACCAGTGCCAACCCGAGTTGGTTTGATAGTGCCAACAGAGTCCAACAATCCTCCATGAGGAAGCGGGGATGGTGAGTTTTGTTTCAGAGGGAAAGGGACGGTGTTCATGTTTGGGGGCCTGTGGCCCGTAGTGGCAGGCTGGCTCCTGCAATTCCGCGATACGCGGGATGTCTTCCGGACCCAAGCTGGCACCAGTGCCAACCCTGGCTGGTTTGATAGTGCCAACGGAGTCCTACAATCTGCCATCAGGAAGCGGGGCTGCTGAGTTTTGTTTCAGAGGGAAAGGGCCTGTGTTTAGGTTTGGGGCCTGTAGCCCGGAGTAGCGGGCTGGCTCCTGAAAATCCACGATACGCAGGATGCCTCCCTGACTCAAGCTGGCACCTTTGCCAACTCGGGCTGGTTTGATAGTGCCAACAGAGTCCTACAATCTGCCATCAAGGACAGGGGCTGGTGAGTATTTTTTCAGTGGGACGGGCCAGTGTTTATGTTAGGGGGCCTCTGGCACAGAGTGGTGGTCTGGCACCTGAAAGACTGCGATACGCAGGATGCCTCCCAGACCCAAGCTGGCACCTGTGCCAACTCAGGCTGGTTTGATAGTGCCAACCGAGTCCTACAATCTGCCATCTGGTTCAGGGGCTGGTGAGTTTTGTTTCAGAGGGAAAGGGACCCTGTTTTGGTTTCGGGGCTTGTGGCCCGGAGTGGCAGGCTGGCTCCTGAAATTCCGCGATACGAGGGGTGTCTTCCGGACCCAAGCTGGGATCAGTGACAGCTCGGGCTGCTTTGTTAGTGCCAATGGAGTCCTACAATCTGCCATCATGGACAGGGGCTGGTGAGTTTTGTTTCAGTGGGAAAGGCCTGTGTTTATGTTTGAGGGCCTCTGGCATGGAGTGGTGGGCTGGCTCCTGAAAATCCACGATATGCAGGATGTCTCCCAGACCCAAGCTGGCACCTGTGCCAACTCGGGCTGATTTGGTAGTACCAACGGAGTCCTACAATCTGCCATAAGGAATTGGGGCTGGTGAGTTTTGTTTCAGAGGGAAAGGGCCGGTGCTTAGGTTTGGACGCCTGTGGCCTGGAGTGGCCGGCTGGCTCCTGAAAATCCACGATACGCAGGATGCCTCCCAGACCCAAGCTGGCACGTGTGCCAACTCGGGCTGGTTTGATAGTGCCAACGGAGTCCTACAATCTGCCATCCGGAACCGGGGCTGGTGAGTTTTGTTTCAGAGGGAAAGGGACCCTCTTTTGGTTTGGGGGCTTGTGGCCCGGAGTGGCAGGCTGGCTCCTGAATATCCGCGATACGCAGGATGCCTCCCAGAACCAATCTGGCACCTCTGCCAATTTGGGCTGGTTTGATAGTGCCAACGGAGTCCTACAATCTGCCATCAGGGACAGGGTCTGGTGAGTTTTGTTTCAGAGGGAATGGGCCGGTGATTAGGTTTGGGGGCCTTTGGCCCGCAGTGGCCGCCAGCCTCTTGAAAATCTACGATACGCAGGATGTCTCCCGGACCGAAGCTGGCACCAGTGCCAACCCTGGCTGGTTTGATAGTGCCAACGGTGTCTTACAATCTGGCATCAGGAAGCGGGGCTGGTGAGTTTTGGTTCAGAGGGAAAGGGCCAGTGTTTATGTTTGGGGGACTGTGGTCCAGAGTGGCAGGCTGGCTCCTCAAAATCCATGATACGCAGGATGCATCCCACACCCAAGCTGGCACCTCTGCCAACTCAGTCTGGTTTGATAGTGCCAAGCGAGTACGACAATCTGCCATCAGGAACCGGGGCTGGTGAGTTTTGTTTCAGAGGGAGAGGGCCGGTGTTTAGGTTTGGAGGCCTGTGGCCTGGAGTGGCCAGCTGGCTCCTGAAAATCCACAATATGCAGGATGCCTCCCAGACACAAGCTGGCACGTGTGCCAACTCGGGCTGGTTTGCTAGTGCCAACGGAGTCCTACAATCTGCCATCCGGAACCGGGGCTGGTGAGTTTTGTTTCAGAGGGAAAGAGACCCTCTTTTGGTTTGGGGGCTTGTGGCCCGGAGTGGCAGGCTGGCTCCTGAAATTCCGCGATACGCTGGATGCCTCCCTGACCCAAGCGGGGACCAGTGACAGCTCAGGCTGGTTTGTTAGTGCCAATGGAGTCCTACAATCTGCCATCATGGACAGGGGCTGGTGAGTTTCGTTTCAGTGGGAAAGGCCTGTGTTTATGTTTGAGGGCCTCTGGCATGGAGTGGTGGGCTGGTATCTGAAAATCCACGATACGCAGGATGCCTCCCAGAACCAAGCTGGCACCTGTGGCAACCCGGGCTGGTTTGATAGTGCCAACAGAGTCCTACAATCTGCCATCAGGAACCGGGGATGGTGAGTTTTGTTTCAGAGGGAAAGGGCCGGTGTTTATGTTTGGGGGCCTGTGGCCCGGAGTGGCAGGCAGGCTCCTGAATATCCACGATACGCAGGATGCCTCCCAGACCCAAGCTGGCACGTGTGCCAACTCGGGCTGGTTTGATAGTGCCAACGGTGTCCTACAATCTGGCATCTGGGACAGGGGCTGGTGAGTTTTTTTTCAGTGGGGACGGGCCAGTGTTTATATTTGGGGCCTGTGGCCCCCAGTGGCAGGCTGGCACCTGCAATTCCGCGATACGCAGGATGCCTCCCAGACCCAAACTGGCACCAGTGCCAACCCGGGTTGGTTTGATAGTGCCAACAGAGTCCTACAATCTGCCATCCGGAAGCGGGTCTGATGAGTTTTGTTTCAGAGGGAAAGGGACGGTGTTCATGTTTGGGGGCCTGTGGCCCGGAGTGCCAGGCAGGCTCCTGCAATTCCGCTATAGGCAGGATGTCTTCCGGACCCAAGCTGGCACCAGTGCCAACCCTGGCTGGTTTGATAGTGCCAACGGAGTCCTACAATCTGCCATCAGGAAGCGGGGCTGGTGAGTTTTGTTTCAAAGGGGAAGGGCCAGTGTTTATGCTTGGGGGACTCTGGCCTGGAGTGGCAGGCTGGCTCCTGAAAATCCACGATAAGCAGGATGCCTCCCTGACCCAAGCTGGCACCTTTGCCAACTTGGGCTGGTTTGATAGTGCCAACGGAGTCCTACAATCTGCCATCAGGGACAGGGGCTGGTGAGTATTTTTTCAGTGGAACGGGCCAGTGTTTATGTTTGGCGGCCTCTGGCACAGAGTGGTGGGCTGGTATCTGAAATCCTGCGATACGCAGGATGCCTCCCAGAACCAAGCTGGCACCTGTGCTAACCCGGGCTGGTTTGATAGTGCCAACCGAGTCCTACAATCTGCCATCCGGAACCGGGGCTGGTGAGTTTTGTTTCAGAGGGAAAGGGACCCTCTTTTGGTTTGGGGGCTTGTGGCCCAGAGTGGCAGGCTGGCTCCTGAAATTCCGCGATACGCAGGATGCCTCCCTGACCCAAGCTGGGACCAGTGACAGCTCGGGGTGGTTTGTTAGTGCCAGTGGAGTCCTACAATCTGCCATCATGGACAGGGGCTGGTGAGTTTTGTTTCAGTGGGAAAGGCCTGTGTTTATGTTTGAGCGCCTCTGGCATGGAGTGGTGGGCTGCCTCCTGAAAATCAACGATATGCAGGATGTCTCCCAGACCCAAGCTGGCACCTGTGCCAACTCGGGCTGATTTGGTAGTACCAATGGAGTCCTACAATCTGCCATCTGGGTCAGGGGCTGGTGAGTTTTGTTTCAGAGGGAAAGGTACGGTGTTTATGTTTGGGGGCCTGTGGCCCGGAGTGCCAGGCCTGCTCCTGCAATTCCGCGATACGCAGGATGCCTCCCGGACCCAAGCTGGCACCAGTGCCAACCCTAGCTGGTTTGATACTGCCAACGGAGTCCTACAATCTGCCATCAGGAAGCGGGGCTGGTGAGTTTTGTTTCAGAGGGAAAGGCCAGTGTTTATGCTTGGGGGACTCTGGCCCGGAGTGGCGGCTGGCTCCTGAAAATCCACGATAAGCCGGATGCCACCCTGACCCAAGCTGGCACCATTGCCAACTTGGGCTGGTTTGATAGTGCCAACGGAGTCCTACAATCTGCCATCAGGAAGCGGGGCTGGTGAGTTTGGGTTCAGAGGGAAAGGGCCAGTGTTTATGTTTGGGGGACTGTGGTCCAGAGTGGCAGGCTGGGTCCTGCAATTCCGGAATACGCAGGATGCCTCTCAGACCCAAGCTGGCACCTTTGCGAACCCTGGCTGGTTTGATAGTGCCAACAGAGTCCTACAATCTGCCATCAAGAACCAGGGCTGGTGAGTTTTGTTTCAGAGGGAAAGGGCCGGAGATTAGGTTTGGAGGCCTGTGGCCTGGAGAGGCAGGCTGGCTCCTGAAAATCCACGATACGCAGGATGCCTCCCAGACCCAAGCTGGCACGTGTGCCAACTCGGGCTGGTTTGATAGTGCCAACGGAGTCCTACAATCTGCCAACCGGAACCGGGGCTGCTGAGTTTTTTTTCAGAGGGAAAGGGACCCTGTTTAGGTTTGGGAGCTTGTGGCCCGGAGTGGCAGGCTGGCTCCTGAAATTCCGCGATAACGCAGGATGCCTCCCTGACCCAAGCTGGGACCAGTGTCTGCTCGGGCTGGTTTGTTAGTGCCAATGGAGTCCTACTATCTGCCATCATGGACAGGGGCTGGTGAGTTTTTTTCAGTGAGGACGGGCCAGTGTTTATGTTTTGGGGCCTGTGGCCCCCAGTGGCAGGCTGACTCCTGCAATTCCGCGATACGCAGGATACCTCCCAGACCCAAACTGGCACCAGTGCCAACCCGGGTTGGTTTGATAGTGCCAACAGAGTCCTACAATCTGCCATCAGGAAGCGGAGCTGGTGAGTTTTGTTTCAGAGGGAAAGGGACGGTGTTTATGTTTGGGGGCCTGTGGACCGGAGTGCCAGGCAGGCTCCTGCAATTCCGCGATACGCAGGATGTCTCCCGGACCCAAGCAGGCACCAGTGCCAACCCTGGCTGGTTTGATACTGCCAACGGAGTCCTAAAATCTGCCATCAGGAACAGGGGCTGCTGAGTTTTTTTACAGTGGGTAAGGGCCTGTGTTTAGGTTTGGGGCCTGTAGCCCGGAGTAGCAGGCTGGCTCCTGAAAATCCACGATACGCAGGATGCCTCCCTGACTCAAGCTGGCACCTCTGCCAACTCGGGCTGGTTTGATAGTGCCAACGGAGTCCTACAATCTGCCATCAGGGACAGGGGCTGGTGAGTATTTTTTCAGTGGGACGGGCCTGTGTTTATGTTTGGGGGCCTCTGGCACAGAGTGGTGGGCTGGTATCTGAAATCCTGCGGTACGCAGGATGCCTCCCAGAACCAAGCTGGCACGTGTGCCAGCCGGGCTGGTTTGATAGTGCCAATGGAGTCGTACAATCTGCCATCAGGAAGCGGGGCTGGTGAGTTTTGTTTCAGAGGGAGAGGGCCGGTGTTTAGGTTTGGAGGCCTATGGCCCGGAGTGGCCGGCTGGCTCCTGAAAATCCACGATACGCAGGATGCCTCCCAGACGCAAGCTGGCACCAGTGCCAACTCGGGCTGGTTTCATAGTGCCAACGGAGTCCTACAATCTGCCATCCGGAACCGGGGCTGGTGAGTTTTGTTTCAGAGGTAAAGGGACCTTGTTTTGGTTTCGGGGCTTTTGGCCCGGAGTGGCAGGCTGGCTCCTGAAATTCCGCGATACGCAGGATGTCTTCCGGACCCAAGCGGGGACCAGTGACAGCTCAGGCTGGTTTGTTAGTGCCAATGGAGTCCTACAATCTGCCATCATGGACAGGGGCTGGTGAGTTTTGTTTCAGTGGGAAAGGCCTGTGTTTATATTTGAGGGCCTCTGGCATGGAGTGGTGGGCTGGCTCCTGAAAATCCACGATATGCAGGATGTCTCCCAGACCCAAGCTGGCACCTGTGCCAACTCGGGCTGATTTGGTAGTACCAACGGAGTCCTACAATCTGCCATAAGGAATTGGGGCTGGTGAGTTTTGTTTCAGAGGGAAAGGGCCGGTGTTTAGGTTTGGACGCCTGTGGCCTGGAGTGGCCGGCTGGCTCCTGAAAATCCACGATACGCAGGATGCCTCCCAGACCCAAGCTGGCACGTGTGCCAGCTCGGGCTGGTTTGATAGTGCCAACGGAGTCCTACAATCTGCCATCCGTAACCGGGGCTGGTAAGTTTTGTTTCAGAGGGAAAGGGACCCTCTTTTGGTTTGGGGGCTTGTGGCCCGGAGTGGCAGGCTGGCTCCTGAAATTCCGCGATACGCTGGATGCCTCCCTGACCCAAGCTGGTACCTTTGCAAACTTGGGCTGGTTTGATAGTGCCAACGGAGTCTTACAATCTGCCATCAGGGACAGGGGTCGGTGAGTATTTTTTTAGTGGGGACGGGCCTGTGTTTATGTTTGGGGGCCTCAGGCACAGAGTGGTGGGCTGGTATCTGAAATCCTGCGATACGCAGGATGCCTCCCAGAACCAAGCTGGCACCTGTGCCAACCCGGGCTGGTTTGATAGTGCCAACGGAGTCCAGCAATCTCCCATCAGGAAGCGGGGCTGGTGAGTTTTGTTTCAGTGGGGACGGGCCGGTGTTTATGTTTGGGGGCCTGTGGCCTGGAGTGGCAGGCTGCCTCCTGAATATCCACGATACGCAGGACGCCTCCCAGACCCAAGCTGGCACATGTGCCAACTCGGGCTGGTTTGATAGTGCCAACGGTGTCCTACAATCTGGCATCTGGGACAGGGGCTGGTGAGTTTTTTTTCAGTGGGGACGGGCCAGTGTTTAAGTTTTGGGGCCTGTGGCCCCCAGTGGCAGGCTGACTCCTGCAATTCCGCGATACGCAGGATGCCTCCCAGACCCAAACTGGCACCAGTGCCAATCCGGGTTGGTTTGATAGTGCCAACAGAGTCCTACAATCCTCCATGAGGAAGCGGGGATGGTGAGTTTTGTTTCAGAGGGAAAGGGACGGTGTTCATGTTTGCGGGCCTGTGGCCCGTAGTGGCAGGCTGGCTCCTGCAATTCCGCGATACGCAGGATGTCTTCCGGACCCAAGCTGGCACCAGTGCCAACCCTGGCTGGTTTGATAGTGCCAACGGAGTCCTACAATCTGCCATCAGGAAGCGGGGCTGCTGAGTTTTGTTTCAGAGGGAAAGGGCCTGTGTTTAGGTTTGAGGCCTGTGGCCTGGAGTGGCAGGCTGGCTCCTGAAAATCCACGATACGCAGGATGCCTCCCAGACCCAAGCTGGCACGTGTGCCAACTCGGGCTGGTTTGATAGTGCCAACGGAGTCCTACAATCTGCCATCTGGTTCAGGGGCTGGTGAGTTTTGTTTCAGAGGGAAAGGGACCCTGTTTTGGTTTCGGGGCTTGTGGCCCGGAGTGGCAGGCTGGCTCCTGAAATTCCGCGATACGCAGGATGTCTTCCGGACCCAAGCTGGGATCAGTGACAGCTCGGGCTGCTTTGTTAGTGCCAATGGAGTCCTACAATCTGCCGTCATGGACAGGGACTGGTGAGTTTTGTTTCAGTGGGAAAGGCCTGTGATTATGTTTGAGGGCCTCTGGCATGGAGTGGTGGGCTGGCTCCTGAAAATCGACGATATGCAGGATGTCTCCCAGACCCAAGCTGGCACCTGTGCCAACTCGGGCTGATTTGGTAGTACCAACGGAGTCCTACAATCTGCCATAAGGAATTGGGGCTGGTGAGTTTTGTTTCAGAGGAAAATGGCCGGTTTTTATTTTTGAGGGCCTGTGACCCGGAGTGGCAGGCTGGCTCCTGCAATTCCGCGATACGCAGGATGCCTCCCAGACCGAAGCTGGCACCTTTGCCAATCCTGGATGGTTTGATAGTGCCAACAGAGTCCTACAATCTGCCATCAAGAACCAGGGCTGGTGAGTTTTGTTTCAGAGGGAAAGGGCCGGTGTTTAGGTTTGGAGGCCTGTGGCCAGGAGTTGCCGGATGGCTCCTGAAAATCCACGATACGCAGGATGCCTCCCAGACCCCAGCTGGCACCAGTGCCAACTCGGGCTGGTTTCATAGTGCCAACGGAGTCCTGCAATCTGCCATCTGGGTCAGGGGCTGGTGAGTTTTGTTTCAGAGGGAAAGGTACGGTGTTTATGTTTGGGGGCCTGTGGCCCGGAGTGCCAGGCAGGCTCCTGCAATTCCGTGATACGCAGGATGTCTCCCGGACCCAACTGGCACGAGTGCCAGCCCTAGCTGGTTTGATACTGCCAACGGAGTCCTACAATCTGCCATCAGGAAGCGGGGCTGGTGAGTTTTGTTTCAAAGGGAAAGGGCCAGTGTTTATGCTTCGGGGACTCTGGCCCGGAGTGGCAGGCTGGCTCCTGAAAATCCACGATAAGCAGGATGCCTCCCTGACCCAAGCTGGCAGCTTTGCCAACTTGGGCTGGTTTGATAGTGCCAACGGAGTCCTACAATCTGCCATCAGGGACAGGGGCTGTTGAGTTTTTTTCAGTGAGGACGGGCCAGTGTTTATGTTTTGGGGCCTGTGGCCCCCAGTGGCAGGCTGACTCCTGCAATTCCGCGATACGCAGGATACCTCCCAGACCCAAACTGGCACCAGTGCCAACCCGGGTTGGTTTGATAGTGCCAACAGAGTCCTACAATCTGCCATCAGAAGCGGGCTGGTGAGTTTTGTTTCAGAGGGAAAGGACGGTGTTTATGTTTGGGGCCTGTGGACCGGAGTGCCAGGCAGGCTCCTGCAATTCCGCGATACGCAGGATGTCTCCCGGACCCAAGCTGGCACCAGTGCCAACCCTGGCTGCTTTGATACTGCCAACGGAGTCCTACAATCTGCCATCAGGAACAGGGGCTGCTGAGTTTTTTTACAGTGGGTAAGGGCCTGTGTTTAGGTTTGGGGCCTGTAGCCCGGAGTAGCAGGCTGGCTCCTGAAAATCCACGATACGCAGGATGCCTCCCTGACTCAAGCTGGCACCTCTGCCAACTCGGGCTGGTTTGATAGTGCCAACGGAGTCCTACAATCTGCCATCAGGGACAGGGGCTGGTGAGTATTTTTTCAGTGGGACGGGCCTGTGTTTATGTTTGGGGGCCTCTGGCACAGAGTGGTGGGCTGGTATCTGAAATCCTGCGGTACGCAGGATGCCTCCCAGAACCAAGCTGGCACGTGTGCCAGCCCGGGCTGGTTTGATAGTGCCAATGGAGTCCTACAATCTGCCATCATGGACAGGGGCTGGTGAGTTTTGTTTCAGTGGGAAAGGCCTGTGTTTATATTTGAGTGCCTCTGGCATGGAGTGGTGGGCTGGCTCCTGAAAATCCACGATATGCAGGATGTCTCCCAGACCCAAGCTGGCACCTGTGCCAACTCGGGCTGATTTGGTAGTACCAACGGAGTCCTACAATCTGCCATAAGGAATTGGGGCTGGTGAGTTTTGTTTCAGAGGGAAAGGGCCGGTGTTTAGGTTTGGACGCCTGTGGCCTGGAGTGGCCGGCTGGCTCCTGAAAATCCACGATACGCAGGATGCCTCCCAGACCCAAGCTGGCACGTGTGCCAGCTCGGGCTGGTTTGATAGTGCCAACGGAGTCCTACAATCTGCCATCCGTAACCGGGCTGGTAAGTTTTGTTTCAGAGGGAAAGGGACCCTCTTTTGGTTTGGGGCTTGTGGCCCGGAGTGGCAGGCTGGCTCCTGAAATTCCGCGATACGCTGGATGCCTCCCTGACCCAAGCTGGTACCTTTGCAAACTTGGGCTGGTTTGATAGTGCCAACGGAGTCTTACAATCTGCCATCAGGGACAGGGTCGGTGAGTATTTTTTAGTGGGGACGGGCCTGTGTTTATGTTTGGGGGCCTCAGGCACAGAGTGGTGGGCTGGTATCTGAAATCCTGCGATACGCAGGATGCCTCCCAGAACCAAGCTGGCACCTGTGCCAACCCGGGCTGGTTTGATAGTGCCAACGGAGTCCAGCAATCTCCCATCAGGAAGCGGGGCTGGTGAGTTTTGTTTCAGTGGGGACGGGCCGGTGTTTATGTTTGGGGGCCTGTGGCCTGGAGTGGCAGGCTGCCTCCTGAATATCCACGATACGCAGGACGCCTCCCAGACCCAAGCTGGCACATGTGCCAACTCGGTTGGTGGTGGTTGTGCAACGGTGTCCTACAATCTGGCATCTGGGACAGGGGCTGGTGAGTTTTTTTTCAGTGGGGACGGGCCTGTTTAAGTTTTGGGGCCTGTGGCCCCAGTGGCAGGCTGACTCCTGCAATTCCGCGATACGCAGGATGCCTCCCAGACCCAAACTGGCACCAGTGCCAATCCGGGTTGGTTTGATAGTGCCAACAGAGTCCTACAATCCTCCATGAGGAAGCGGGGATGGTGAGTTTTGTTTCAGAGGGAAAGGGACGGTGTTCATGTTTGCGGGCCTGTGGCCCGTAGTGGCAGGCTGGCTCCTGCAATTCCGCGATACGCAGGATGTCTTCCGGACCCAAGCTGGCACCAGTGCCAACCTGGCTGGTTTGATAGTGCCAACGGAGTCCTACAATCTGCCATCAGGAAGCGGGGCTGCTGAGTTTTGTTTCAGAGGGAAAGGGCCTGTGTTTAGGTTTGAGGCCTGTGGCCTGGAGTGGCAGGCTGGCTCCTGAAAATCCACGATACGCAGGATGCCTCCCAGACCCAAGCTGGCACGTGTGCCAACTCGGGCTGGTTTGATAGTGCCAACGGAGTCCTACAATCTGCCATCTGGTTCAGGGGCTGGTGAGTTTTGTTTCAGAGGGAAGGGACCCTGTTTTGTTTGGGGGGCTTGTGGCCCGGAGTGGCAGGCTGGCTCCTGAAATTCCGCGATACGCAGGATGTCTTCCGGACCCAAGCTGGGATCAGTGACAGCTCGGGCTGCTTTGTTAGTGCCAATGGAGTCCTACAATCTGCCGTCATGGACAGGGACTGGTGAGTTTTGTTTCAGTGGGAAAGGCCTGTGATTATGTTTGAGGGCCTCTGGCATGGAGTGGTGGGCTGGCTCCTGAAAATCGACGATATGCAGGATGTCTCCCAGACCCAAGCTGGCACCTGTGCCAACTCGGGCTGATTTGGTAGTACCAACGGAGTCCTACAATCTGCCATAAGGAATTGGGGCTGGTGAGTTTTGTTTCAGAGGAAAATGGCCGGTTTTTATTTTTGAGGGCCTGTGACCCGGAGTGGCAGGCTGGCTCCTGCAATTCCGCGATACGCAGGATGCCTCCCAGACCGAAGCTGGCACCTTTGCCAATCCTGGATGGTTTGATAGTGCCAACAGAGTCCTACAATCTGCCATCAGAACCAGGGCTGGTGAGTTTTGTTTCAGAGGGAAAGGGCCGGTGTTTAGGTTTGGAGGCCTCTGGCCAGGAGTTGCCGGATGGCTCCTGAAAATCCACGATACGCAGGATGCCTCCCAGACCCCAGCTGGCACCAGTGCCAACTCGGGCTGGTTTCATAGTGCCAACGGAGTCCTGCAATCTGCCATCTGGGTCAAGGGGTGGTGAGTTTTGTTTCAGAGGGAAAGGTACGGTGTTTATGTTTGGGGGGCCTGTGGCCCGGAGTGCCAGGCAGGCTCCTGCAATTCCGTGATACGCAGGATGTCTCCCGGACCCAACTGGCACGAGTGCCAGCCCTAGCTGGTTTGATACTGCCAACGAGTCCTACAATCTGCCATCAGGAACGGGGCTGGTGAGTTTTGTTTCAAAGGGAAAGGGCCAGTGTTTATGCTTCGGGGACTCTGGCCCGGAGTGGCAGGCTGGCTCCTGAAAATCCACGATAAGCAGGATGCCTCCCTGACCCAAGCTGGCAGCTTTGCCAACTTGGGCTGGTTTGATAGTGCCAACGGAGTCCTACAATCTGCCATCAGGGACAGGGGCTGTTGAGTTTTTTTTTCAGTGAGAACGGGCCAGTGTTTATGTTTTGGGGCCTGTGGCCCCCAGTGGCAGGCTGACTCCTGCAATTCCGCGATACGCAGGATACCTCCCAGACCCAAACTGGCACCAGTGCCAACCCGGGTTGGTTTGATAGTGCCAACAGAGTCCTACAATCTGCCATCAGGAAGCGGGGCTGGTGAGTTTTGTTTCAGAGGGAAAGGGACGGTGTTTATGTTTGGGGGCCTGTGGACCGGAGTGCCAGGCAGGCTCCTGCAATTCCGCGATACGCAGGATGTCTCCCGGACCCAAGCTGGCACCAGTGCCAACCCTGGCTGCTTTGATACTGCCAACGGAGTCCTACAATCTGCCATCAGGAACAGGGGCTGCTGAGTTTTTTTACAGTGGGTAAGGGCCTGTGTTTAGGTTTGGGGCCTGTAGCCCGGAGTAGCAGGCTGGCTCCTGAAAATTCCACGATACGCAGGATGCCTCCCTGACTCAAGCTGGCACCTCTGCCAACTCGGCTGGTTTGATAGTGCCAACGGAGTCCTACAATCTGCCATCAGGGACAGGGGCTGGTGAGTATTTTTTTCAGTGGGACGGGCCTGTGTTTATGTTTGGGGGCCTCTGGCACAGAGTGGTGGGCTGGTATCTGAAATCCTGCGGTACGCAGGATGCCTCCCAGAACCAAGCTGGCACGTGTGCCAGCCCGGGCTGGTTTGATAGTGCCAATGGAGTCGTACAATCTGCCATCAGGAAGCGGGGCTGGTGAGTTTTGTTTCAGAGGGAGAGGGCCGGTGTTTAGGTTTGGAGGCCTATGGCCCGGAGTGGCCGGCTGGCTCCTGAAAATCCACGATACGCAGGATGCCTCCCAGACGCAAGCTGGCACCAGTGCCAACTCGGGCTGGTTTGATAGTGCCAACGGAGTCCTACAATCTGCCATCCGGAACCGGGGCTGGTGAGTTTTGTTTCAGAGGGAAAGGGACCCTGTTTTGGTTTCGGGGCTTTTGGCCCGGAGTGGCAGGCTGGCTCCTGAATTCCGCGATACGCAGGATGTCTCCGACCCCAGCGGGGACCAGTGCAGCTCAGCTGGTTTTGTTAGTGCCAATGGAGTCCTACAATCTGCCATCATGACAGGGGCTGGTGAGTTTTGTTTCAGTGGGAAAGGCCTGTGTTTAATTTGAGGGCCTCTGGCATGGAGTGGTGGGCTGGCTCCTGAAAATCCACGATATGCAGGATGTCTCCCAGACCCAAGCTGGCACCTGTGCCAACTCGGGCTGGTTTGGTAGTACCAACGGAGTCCTACAATCTGCCATAAGGAATTGGGGCTGGTGAGTTTTGTTTCAGAGGGAAAGGGCCGGTGTTTAGGTTTGGACGCCTGTGGCCTGGAGTGGCCGGCTGGCTCCTGAAAATCCACGATACGCAGGATGCCTCCCAGACCCAAGCTGGCACGTGTGCCAGCTCGGGCTGGTTTGATAGTGCCAACGGAGTCCTACAATCTGCCATCCGTAACCGGGGCTGGTAAGTTTTGTTTCAGAGGGAAAGGCCCTCTTTTGGTTTTGGGGGCTGTGGCCCGGAGTGGCAGGCTGGCTCCTGAAATTCCGCGATACGCTGGATGCCTCCCTGACCCAAGCTGGCACCTTTGCCAAACTTGGGCTGGTTTGATAGTGCCAACGGAGTCTTACAATCTGCCATCAGGGACAGGGGTTGGTGAGTATTTTTTTTAGTGGGACGGGCCGTGTTTATGTTTGGGGGCCTCAGGCACAGAGTGGTGGGCTGGTATCTGAATCCTGCGATACGCAGGATGCCTCCCAGAACCAAGCTGGCACCTGTGCCAACCCGGGCTGGTTTGATAGTGCCAACGGAGTCCAGCAATCTCCCATCAGGAAGCGGGGCTGGTGAGTTTTGTTTCAGTGGGGACGGGCCGGTGTTTATGTTTGGGGGCCTGTGGCCTGGAGTGGCAGGCTGCCTCCTGAATATCCACGATACGCAGGATGCCTCCCAGACCCAAGCTGGCACATGTGCCAACTCGGGCTGGTTTGATAGTGCCAACGGTGTCCTACAATCTGGCATCTGGGACAGGGGCTGGTGAGTTTTTTTTCAGTGGGGACGGGCCAGTGTTTAAGTTTTGGGGCCTGTGGCCCCCAGTGGCAGGCTGACTCCTGCAATTCCGCGATACGCAGGATGCCTCCCAGACCCAAGCTGGCACGTGTGCCAACCCGGGCTGGTTTGATAGTGCCAATGGAGTCGTACAATCTCCCACCAGGAAGCGGGGCTGGTGAGTTTCCATTCAGAGGGAAAGGGCCGGTATTTAGGTTTGGAGGCCTATGGCCCGGAGTGGCCGGCTGGCTCCTGAAAATCCACGATACGCAGGATGCCTCCCAGACCCAAGCTGGCACCAGTGCCAACTCGGGCTGGTTTCATAGTGCCAACGGAGTCCTACAATCTGCCATCTGTGTCAGGGGTTGGTGAGTTTTGTTTCAGAGGGAAAGGTACGGTGTTTATGTTTGTGGGCCTGTGGCCCGGAGTGCCAGGCAGGCTTCTGCAATTCCGCGATACGCAGGATGTCTCCCGGACCCAAGCTGGCACCTTTGCCAACTCGGGCTGGTTTGATAGTGCCAACGGAGTCCTACAATCTGCCATCAGGGACAGGGGCTGGTGACTATTTTTTCAGTGGGAGGGGCCGGTGTTTATGTTTGGGGGCCTGTGGCACAGAGTGGTGGGCTGGTATCTGAAATCCTGTGATACGCAGGATGCCTCCCAGAACCAAGCTGGCACTTGTGCCAACCCGGGCTGGTTTGATAGTGCCTACGGTGTCCTACAATCTGGCATCTGGGACAGGGGCTGGTGAGTTTTTTTTTCAGTAGGGACGGGCCAGTTTTTATGTTTTGGGGCCCGCCCCCAGTGGCAGGCTGGCTCCTGCAATTCCGCGATACGCAGGATGCCTCCCAGACCCAAACTGGCACCAGTGCCAACCCCGGCTGGTTTGATTGTGCCAACAGAGTCCTACAATCTGCCATCAGGAAGCGGGGCTGGTGAGTTTTGTTTCAGAGGGAAAGGGACGGTGTTCATGTTTGGCGGCCTGTGGCCCGGAGTGGCAGGCTGGCTCCTGCAATTCCGCGATACGCAGGATGTCTTCCGGACCCAAGCTGGCACCAGTGCCAACCCGGGCTGGTTTGATAGTGCCAATGGAGTCCTACAATCTGCCATCTGGAACAGGGGCTGCTGAGTTTTGTTACAGTGGGTAAGGGCCTGTGTTTAGGTTTATGGCCTGTAGCCCGGAGTAGGAGGCTGGCTCCTGAAAATCCACGATACGCAGGATGCCTCCCTGACTCAAGCTGGCACCTTTGCCAACTTGGGCTGGTTTGATAGTGCCAACGGAGTCCTACAATCTGCCATCAGGGACAGGGGCTGGTGAGTATTTTTTCAGTGGGACGGGCCAGTGTTTATGTTTGGGGGCCTCTGCCACAGAGTGGTGGTCTGGCACCTGAAAGTCTGCGATACGCAGGATGCCTCCCAGAACCAAGCTGGCACCTGTGCCAACTCAGTCTGGTTTGACAGTGCCAAAGGAGTTGTACAATCTCCCATCAGGGAGAGGGTCTGGTGAGTTTTGTTTCAGAGGGAAAGGGCCGGTGATTAGGTTTGGGGGCCTGTGGCCCGCAGTGGCCGCCTGCGTCTTGAAAATCCACGATACGCAGGATGTCTCCCGGACCGAAGCTGGCACCAGTGCCAACCCCGGCTGGTTTGATAGTGCCAATGGTGTCCTACAATCTGCCATCAGGAAGCGGGGCTGGTGAGTTTTGGTTCAGAGGGAAAGGGCACGTGTTTATGTTTGGGGGACTGTGGTCCAGAGTGGCAGGCTGGCTCCTCAAAATCCATGATACGCAGGATGCGTCCCAGACCCAAGCTGGCACCTCTGCCAACTCAGTCTGGTTTGATAGTGCCAACCGAGTCCTACAATCTGCCATCAGGAACCGGGGGATGGTGAGTTTTGTTTCAGACGGAAAGGGCCGGTGTTTAGGTTTGGAGGCCTGTGGCCTGGAGTGGCCGGCTGGCTCCTGAAATTCCGCGATACGCAGGATGCCTCCCTGACCCAAGCTGGGACCAGTGACAGCTCGGGCTGCTCTGTTAGTGCCAATGGAGTCCTACAATCTGCCAAGATGGACAGGGGCTGGTGAGTTTTGTTTCAGTGGGAAAGGCCTGTGTTTATGTTTGAGGGCCTCTGGCATGGAGTGGTGGGCTGGCTCCTGAAAATCCACGATATGCAGGATGTCTCCCAGACCCAAGCTGGCACCTGTGCCAACTCGGGCTGATTTGGTAGTACCAACGGAGTCCTACAATCTGCCATAAGGAATTGGGGCTGGTGAGTTTTGTTTCAGAGGGAAAGGGCCGGTTTTTATTTTTGAGGGCCTGTGACCCGGAGTGGCAGGCTGGCTCCTGCAATTCCGCGATACGCAGGATGCCTCCCCGACCCAAGCTGGCACCTTTGCCAACCCTGACTGGTTTGATAGTGCCAACAGAGTCCTCCAATCTGCCATCAAGAACCAGGGCTGGTGAGTTTTGTTTCAGAGGGAAAGGGCCGGTGTTTAGGTTTGGGGGCCTGTGGCCCGGAGTGGCCGGATGGCTCCTGAAAATCCACGATACGCAGGATGCCTCCCAGACCCAAGCTGGCACGTGTGCCAGCTCGGGCTGGTTTGATAGTGCCAACGGAGTCCTACAATCTGCCATCCGGAACCGGGGTTGGTGAGTTTTGTTTCAGAGGGAAAGGGACCCTCTTTTGGTTTGGGGGCTTGTGGCCCGGAGTGGCAGGCTGGCTCCTGAAATTCCGCGATACGCAGGATGCCTCCCTGACCCAAGCTGGGACCAGTGACAGCTCGGGCTGCTCTGTTAGTGCCAATGGAGTCCTACAATCTGCCAAGATGGACAGGGGCTGGTGAGTTTTGTTTCAGTGGGAAAGGCCTGTGTTTATGTTTGAGGGCCTCTGGCATGGAGTGGTGGGCTGGCTCCTGAAAATCCACGATATGCAGGATGTCTCCCAGACCCAAGCTGGCACCTGTGCCAACTCGGGCTGATTTGGTAGTACCAACGGAGTCCTACAATCTGCCATAAGGAATTGGGGCTGGTGAGTTTTGTTTCAGAGGGAAAGGGCCGGTTTTTATTTTTGAGGGCCTGTGACCCGGAGTGGCAGGCTGGCTCCTGCAATTCCGCGATACGCAGGATGCCTCCCCGACCCAAGCTGGCACCTTTGCCAACCCTGACTGGTTTGATAGTGCCAACAGAGTCCTCCAATCTGCCATCAAGAACCAGGGCTGGTGAGTTTTGTTTCAGAGGGAAAGGGCCGGTGTTTAGGTTTGGGGGCCTGTGGCCCGGAGTGGCCGGATGGCTCCTGAAAATCCACGATACGCAGGATGCCTCCCAGACCCAAGCTGGCACCAGTGCCAACTCGGGCTGGGTTCATAGTGCCAACGGAGTCCTACAATCTGCCATCTGGGTCAGGGGCTGGTGAGTTTTGATTCAGAGGGAAAGGTACGGTGTTTATGTTTTGGGGCCTGTGGCCCAGAGTTCCAGGCAGGCTCCTGCAATTCCGCGATACGCAGGATGTCTCCCGGACCCAAGCTGGCACCAGTGCCAACCCTGGCTGGTTTGATAGTGCCAACGGAGTCCTACAATCTGCCATCCGGAACCGGGGCTGGTGAGTTTTGTTTCAAAGGGAAAGGGCCAGTGTTTATGCTTGGGGGACTCTGGCCTGGAGTGGCAGGCTGGCTCCTGAAAATCCACGATAAGCAGGATGCCTCCCTGACCCAAGCTGGCACCTTTGCCAACTTGGGCTGGTTTGATAGTGCCAATGGAGTCCTACAATCTGCCATCAGGGACAGGGTCTGGTGAGTATTTTTTCAGTTGGACGGGCCTCTGTTTATGTTTGGGGGCCTCTGGCATTGAGTGGTGGGCTGGTATCTGAAATCCTGCGATACGCAGGATGCCTCCCAGAACCAAGCTGGCACCTGTGCCAACCCGGGCTGGTTTGATAGCGCCAACGGAGTCCAACAATCTCCCATCAGGGACAGGGTCTGGTGAGTTTTGTTTCAGTGGGAACGGGCCGGTGTTTATGTTTGGGGGCCTGTGGCCCGGAGTGGCAGGCTGGCTCCTGAATATCCACGATACGCAGGATGCCTCCCAGACCCAAGCTGGCACGTGTGCCATCTCGGGCTGGTTTGATACTGCCAACGGTGTCCTACATTCTGGCATCTGGGACAGGGGCTGGTGAGTTTTTTTTCAGTCTGGACGGGCCAGTGTTTATGTTTTGGGGCCTGTGGCCCCCAGTGGCAGGCTGGCACCTGCAATTCCGCGATACGCAGGATGCCTCCCAGACCCAAACTGGCACCAGTGCCAACCCAGGTTGATTTGATAGTGCCAACAGAATCCTACAATCTGCCATCAGGAAGCGGGGCTGTTGAGTTTTGTTTCAGAGGGAAAGGTACGGTGTTTATGTTTGGGGGCCTGTGGCCTGGAGTGGCAGGCTGGCTCCTGCAATTCCACGATACGCAGGATGTCTTCCGGACCCAAGCTGGCACCAGTGCCAACAATGGCTGGTTTGATAGTGCCAACGGAGTCCTACAATCTGCCATCAGGAACAGGGGCTGGTGAGTTTTGTTACAGTGGGTAAGGGCCTGTGTTTAGGTTTGGGGCCTGTAGCCCGGAGTAGGAGGCTGGCTCCTGAAAATCCACGATACGCAGGATGCCTCCCTGACTCAAGCTGGCACCTTTGCCAACTCGGGCTGGTTTGATAGTGCCAACGGAGTCCTACAATCTGCCATCAGGGACAGGGGCTGGTGAGTATTTTTTCAGTGGGACGGGCCAGTGTTTATGTTTGGGGGCCTGTGGCCCGGAGTGGCAGGCTGGCTCCTGAATATCCACGATACGCAGGATGCCTCCCAGAACCAAGCTGGTACCTGTGCCAACTCAGGCTGGTTTGATAGTGCCAACGGAGTCGTACAATCTCCCATCAGGGACAGGGTCTGGTGAGTTTTGTTTCAGAGGGAAAGGGGCAGTGTTCAGGCTTGGGGGACCCTGGCCTGGAGTGGCAGGCTGTCTCCTGAAAATCCACGATTAGCAGGATGCCTCCCTGACCCAAGCTGGAACCTTTGCCAACTAGTGCTGGTTTGATAGTGCCAACGGTGTCTTACAATCTGCCATCAGGGACAGGGGCTGGTGAGTATTTTTTCAGTGGGACGGGCCTCTGTTTATTTTTGGGGGCCTCTGGCACAGAGTGGTGGGCTGGTATCTGAAATCCTGCGATACGCAGGATGCCTCCCAGAACCAAGCTGGCACCTGTGCCAACCCGGGCTGGTTTGATAGTGCCAACGGAGTCCAACAATCTGCCATCAGGAAGTGGGGCTGGTGAGTTTTGTTTCAGTGGGGACGGGCCGGTGTTTATGTTTGGGGGCCTGTGGCCCGTAGTGGCAGGCTGGCTCCTCAAAATCCATGATACGCAGGATGCATCCCAGACCCAAGCTGGCACCTTTGCCAACTCAGTCTGGTTTGATAGTGCCAACCGAGTCCTACAATATGCCATCAGGAACCGGGGATGGTGAGTTTTGTTGCAGAGGGAATGGGCCGGTGTTTAGGTTTGGAGGCCTGTGGTCTGGAGTGGCAGGCTGGCTCCTGAAAATCCACGATACGCAGGATGCGTCCCAGACCCAAGCTGGCACGTGTGCCAAATTGGGCTGGTTTGATAGTGCCAACGGAGTCCTACAATCTGCCATCCGGAACCGGGGCTGGTGAGTTTTGTTTCAGAGGGAAAGGGACCCTGTTTTTGTTTGGGGGCTTGTGGCCCAGAGTGGCAGGCTGGTTCCTGCAATTCCGCGATACGCAGGATGTCTTCCGGACCCAAACTGGCACCAGTGCCAACCCTGGCTGGTTTGATAGTGCCAACGGAGTCCTACAATCTGCCATCAGGAGCAGGGGCTGCTGAGTTTTGTTACAGTGGGAAAGGGCCGGTGTTTAGGTTTGGGGCCTGTAGCCCGGAGTAGGAGGCTGGGTCCTGAAAATCCACGATAAGCAGGATGCCTCCCTGACTCAAGCTGGCACCTTTGCCAACTCGGGCTGGTTTGATAGTGCCAACGGAGTCCTACAATCTGCTATCAGGGACAGGGGCTGGTGAGATTTTTTTCAGAGGGACGGGCCTGTGTTTATGTTTGGGGGCCTCTGGCACAGAGTGGTGGGCTGGCACATGAAAGTCTGCGATACGCAGGATGCCTCCCAGAACCAAGCTGGCACCTGTGCCAACTCAGGCTGGTTTGATAGTGCCAACGGAGTCGTACAATCTCCCATCAGGGACAGGGTCTGGTGAGTTTTGTTTCAGAGGGAAAGGGCCGGTGATTAGGTTTGGGGGCCTGTGGCCTGGAGTGGCTGGCTGGCTCCTGAAAATCCACGATACGCAGGATGCCTCCCAGACCCAAGCTGGCACGTGTGCCAGCTCGGGCTGGTTTGATAGTGCCAACGGAGTCCTACAATCTGCCATCCGGAACCAGGGCTGGTGAGTTTTGTTTCAGAGGGAAAGGGACCCTGTTTTGGTTTGGGGGCTTGTGGCCCGGAGTGGCAGGCTTGCTCCTGAAATTCCGCGATACGCAGGATGCCTCCCTGACTCAAGCTGGCACCTTTGCCAACTCGGGCTGGTTTGATAGTGCCAACGGAGTCCTACAATCTGCCATCAGGGACAGGGGCTGGTGAGTATTTTTTCAGTGGGACGGGCCAGTGTTTATGTTTGGGGGCCTCTGGCACAGAGTGGTCGGCTGGCACCTGAAAATCCACGATATGCAGGATGCCTCCCAGACCCAAGCTGGCACGTGTGCCAACTCGGGCTCATTTGGTAGTACCAACGGAGTCCTACAATCTGCCATCTGGGTCAGGGCTGGTGAGTTTTGTTTCAGAGGGAAAGGTACGGTGTTTATGTTTGGGGGCCTGTGGCCCAGTGCCAGGCAGGCTCCTGCAATTCCGCGATACGCAGGATGCCTCCCTGACCCAAGCTGGGACCAGTGACAGCTCGGGCTGGTTTGTTAGTGCCAATGGAGTCCTACAATCTGCCATCATGGACAGGGGCTGGTGAGTTTTGTTTAAGTGGGAAAGGCCTGTGTTTATGTTTGAGGGCCTCTGGCATGGAGTGGTTGGCTGGCTCCTGAAAATCCACGATATGCAGGATGTCTCCCAGACCCAAGCTGGCACCTGTGCCAACTCGGGCTGATTTCGTAGTACCAACGGAGTCCTACAATCTGCCATAAGGAATGGGGCTGGTGAGTTTTGTTTCAGAGGGAAAGGGCCGGTTTTTATTTATGAGGGCCTGTGACCCGGAGTGGCAGGCTGGCTCCTGCAATTCCGCGATACGCAGGATGCCTCCCAGACCCAAGCTGGCACCTTTGCCAACCCTGGCTGGTTTGATAGTGCCAACAGAGTCCTACAATCTGCCATCAAGAACCAGGGCTGGTGAGTTTTGTTTCAGAGGGAAAGGGCCGGTGTTTAGGTTTGAGGCCTGTGGCCCGGAGTGGCCGGCTGGCTCCTGAAAATCCGCGATACGCAGGATACCTCCCAGACCCAAGCTGGCACCAGCGCCAACTCGGGCTGGTTTCATAGCGCCAAAGGAGTCCTACAATCTGCCATCTGGATCAGGGGCTGGTGAGTTTTGTTTCAGAGGGAAAAGGGCCGCTGTTTTTGTGTGGGGGCCTGTGGCCCGGAGTGCCAGGCAGGCTCCTGCAATTCCGCGATACGCAGGATGCCTCCCAGACCCAAGCTGGCACCAGTGCCAACCCTAGCTGGTTTGATACTGCCAACGGAGTCCTACAATCTGCCATCAGGAAGCGGGGCTGGTGAGTTTTGTTTCAAAGGGAATGGGCCAGTGTTTATGCTTGGAGGACTCTGGCCTGGAGTGGCAGGCTGGCTCCTGAAAATCCACGATAAGCAGGATGCCTCCCTGACGCAAGCTGGCACCTTTGCCAACTCGGGTTGGTTTGATAGTGCCAACGGAGTCCTACAATCTGCCATCAGGGACAGGGGCTGGTGAGTATTTTTTCAGAGGGACGGGCCTGTGTTTATGTTTGGGGCCTCTGGCACAGAGTGGTGGGCTGGTATCTGAAATCCTGCGATACGCAGGATGCCTCCCAGAACCAAGCTGGCACCTGTGCCAACCCGGGCTGGTTTGATAGTGCCAACGGAGTCCAACAATCTGCCATCAGGAAGTGGGGCTGGTGAGTTTTGTTTCAGTGGGGACGGGCCGGTGTTTAGGTTTGGAGGCCTGTGGCCTGGAGTGGCAGGCTGCCTCCTGAATATCCACGATACGCAGGATGCCTCCCAGACCCAAGCTGGCACCTGTGCCAACTCGGGCTGGTTTGATAGTGCCAACGGTGTCCTACAATCTGGCATCTGGGACAGGGGCTGGTGAGTTTTCTTTCAGTGGGGACGGGCCAGTGTTTATGTTTGGGGGCCTGTGGCCCCCAGTGGCAGGCTGACCCCTGCAATTCCGCGATACGCAGGATGCCTCCCACACCCAAGCTGGCACCTTTGCCAACCCTGGCTGGTTTGATAGTGCCAACAGAGTCCTACAATCTGCCATCAAGAACCAGGGCTGGTGAGTTTTGTTTCAGAGGGAAAGGGACGGTGTTCATGTTTGGGGGCCTGTGGCCCTGAGTGGCCGGCTGACTCCTGCAATTCCGTGATACGCAGGGTGCCTCCCAGACCCAAGCTGGCACCAGTGCCAACCCTAGCTGGTTTGATAGTGCCAACGGAGTCCTACAATCTGCCATCAGGAAGCGGGGCTGGTGAGTTTTGTTTCAAAGGGAAAGGGCCAGTGTTTATGCTTGGAGCTCTGGCCCGGAGTGGCAGGCTGGCTCCTGAAAATCCACGATAAGCAGGATGCCTCCCTGACCAAGCTGGCACCTTTGCCAACTTGGGCTGGTTTATAGTGCCAACGGAGACCTACAATCTGCCATCAGGAAGTGGGGCTGGTGAGTTTTGTTTCAGTGGGGACGGGCCGGTGTTTAGGTTTGGAGGCCTGTGGCCCTGGAGTGGCAGGCTGCCTCCTGAATATCCACGATACGCAGGATGCCTCCCAGACCCAAGCTGGCACCTGTGCCAACTCGGGCTGATTTCGTAGTACCAACGGAGTCCTACAATCTGCCATAAGGAATTGGGGCTGGTGAGTTTTGTTTCAGAGGGAAAGGGCCGGTTTTTATTTATGAGGGCCTGTGACCCGGAGTGGCAGGCTGGCTCCTGCAATTCCGCAATACGCAGGATGCCTCCCAGACCCAAGCTGGCACCTTTGCCAACCCTGGCTGGTTTGATAGTGCCAACAGAGTCCTACAATCTGCCATCAAGAACCAGGGCTGGTGAGTTTTGTTTCAGAGGGAAAGGGCCGGTGTTTAGGTTTGGAGGCCTGTGGCCCGGAGTGGCCGGCTGACTCCTGAAAATCCGCGATACGCAGGATACCTCCCAGACCCAAGCTGGCACCAGTGCCAACTCGGGCTGGTTTCATAGTGCCAACGGAGTCCTACAATCTGCCATCTGGGTCAGGGGCTGGTGAGTTTTGTTTCAGAGGGAAAGGGCCGGTGTTTATGTTTGGAGGCTTCTGGCCTGGAGTGGCAGGCTGGCTCCTCAAAATCCATGATACGCAGGATGCCTCCCAGACCCAAGCTGGTACCTCTGCCAACTCAGTCTTGTTTGATAGTGCCAACCGAGTCCTACAATCTGCCATCAGGAACCGGGGATGGTGAGTTTTGTTTCAGAGGGAAAGGGCCGGTGTTTAGGTTTGGGGGCCTGTGGCCTGGAGTGGCTGACTGGCTCCTGCAAATCCACGATACGCAGGATGCCTCCCAGACCCAAGCTGGCACCTGTGCCAACTCGGGCTGATTTCGTAGTAGCAACGGAGTCCTACAATCTGCCATAAGGAATTGGGGCTGGTGAGTTTTGTTTCAGAGGGAAAGGGCCGGTTTTTATTTATGAGGGCCTGTGACCCGGAGTGGCAGGCTGGCTCCTGCAATTCAGCAATACGCAGGATGCCTCCCAGACCCAAGCTGGCACCTTTGCCAACCCTGGCTGGTTTGATAGTGCCAACAGAGTCCTACAATCTGCCATGAAGAACCAGGGCTGGTGAGTTTTGTTTCAGAGGGAAAGGGCCGGTGTTTAGGTTTGGAGGCCTGTGGCCCGGAGTGGCCGGCTGACTCCTGAAAATCCGCGATACGCAGGATACCTCCCAGACCCAAGCTGGCACCAGTGCCAACTCGGGCTGGTTTCATAGTGCCAACGGAGTCCTACAATCTGCCATCTGGGTCAGGGGCTGGTGAGTTTTGTTTCAGAGGGAAAGGGCCGGTGTTTATGTGTGGGGGCCTGTGGCCCGGAGTGCCAGGCAGGCTCCTGCAATTCCGCGATACGCAGGATGCCTCCCAGACCCAAGCTGGCACCAGTGCCAACCCTAGCTGGTTTGATAGTGCCAACGGAGTCCTACAATCTGCCATCAGGAAGTGGGGCTGGTGAGTTTTGTTTCAAAGGGAAAGGTCCAGTGTTTATGCTTGGAGGACTCTGGCCCGGAGTGGCAGGCTGGCTCCTGAAAATCCACGATAAGCAGGATGCCTCCCTGACGCAAGCTGGCACCTTTGCCAACTTGGGCTGGTTTGATAGTGCCAACGGAGTCCTACAATCTGCCATCAGGGACAGGGTCTGGTGAGTATTTTTTCAGAGGGACGGGCCAGTGTTTATGTTTGGGGGCCTCTGGCACAGAGTGGTGGGCTGGTATCTGAAATCCTGCGATACGCAGGATGCCTCCCAGAACCAAGCTGGCACCTGTGCCAACCCGGGCTGGTTTGATAGTGCCAACGGAGTCCAAATCTGCCATCAGGAAGTGGGGCTGGTGAGTTTTGTTTCAGTGGGGACGGGCCGGTGTTTAGGTTTGGAGGCCTGTGGCCTGGAGTGGCAGGCTGCCTCCTGAATATCCACGATACGCAGGATGCCTCCCAGACCCAAGCTGGCACCTGTGCCAACTCGGGCTGGTTTGATAGTGCCAACGGTGTCCTACAATCTGGCATCTGGGACAGGGGCTGGTGAGTTTTCTTTCAGTGTGGACGGGCTAGTGTTTATGTTTGGGGGCCTGTGGCCCCCAGTGGCAGGCTGACTCCTGCAATTCCGCGATACGCAGGATGCCTCCCAGACCCAAACTGGCACCAGTGCCAACCCTGGCTGGTTTGATAGTGCCAACGGAGTCCTACAATCTGCCATCAGGAGCAGGGGCTGCTGAGTTTTGTTACAGTGGGAAAGGGCCGGTGTTTAGGTTTGGGGCCTGTAGCCCGGAGTAGGAGGCTGGCTCCTGAAAATCCACGATACGCAGGATGCCTCCCTGACTCAAGCTGGCACCTTTGCCAACTCGGGCTGGTTTGATAGTGCCAACGGAGTCCTACAATCTGCCATCAGGGACAGGGGCTGGTGAGATTTTTTTCAGAGGGACGGGCCTGTGTTTATGTTTGGGGGCCTCTGGCACAGAGTGGTGGGCTGGCACCTGAAAGTCTGCGATACGCAGGATGCCTCCCAGAACCAAGCTGGCACCTGTGCCAACTCAGGCTGGTTTGATAGTGCCAACGGACTCGTACAATCTCCCATCAGGGACAGGGTCTGGTGAGTTTTGTTTCAGAGGGAAAGGGCCGGTGTTTAGGTTTGGGGGCCTGTGGCCTGGAGTGGCTGGCTGGCTCCTGAAAATCCACGATACGCAGGATGCCTCCCAGACCCAAGCTGGCACGTGTGCCAGCTCGGGCTGGTTTGATAGTGCCAACGGAGTCCTACAATCTGCCATCCGGAACCGGGGCTGGTGAGTTTTGTTTCAGAGGGAAAGGGACCCTGTTTTGGTTTGGGGGCTTGTGGCCCGGAGTGGCAGGCTTGCTCCTGAAATTCCGCGATACGCAGGATGCCTCCCTGACTCAAGCTGGCACCTTTGCCAACTCGGGCTGGTTTGATAGTGCCAACGGAGTCCTACAATCTGCCATCAGGGACAGGGGCTGGTGAGTATTTTTTCAGTGGGACGGGCCAGTGTTTATGTTTGGGGGCCTCTGGCACAGAGTGGTCGGCTGGCACCTGAAAATCCACGATATGCAGGATGCCTCCCAGACCCAAGCTGGCACGTGTGCCAACTCGGGCTGATTTGGTAGTACCAACGGAGTCCTACAATCTGCCATCTGGGTCAGGGGCTGGTGAGTTTTGTTTCAGAGGGAAAGGTACGGTGTTTATGTTTGGGGGCCTGTGGCCCAGAGTGCCAGGCAGGCTCCTGCAATTCCGCGATACGCAGGATGCCTCCCTGACCCAAGCTGGGACCAGTGCCAGCTCGGGCTGGTTTGTTAGTGCCAATGGAGTCCTACAATCTGCCATCATGGACAGGGGCTGGTGAGTTTTGTTTCAGTGGGAAAGGCCTGTGTTTATGTTTGAGGGCCTCTGGCATGGAGTGGTTGGCTGGCTCCTGAAAATCCACGATATGCAGGATGTCTCCCAGACCCAAGCTGGCACCTGTGCCAACTCGGGCTGATTTCGTAGTACCAACGGAGTCCTACAATCTGCCATAAGGAATTGGGGCTGGTGAGTTTTGTTTCAGAGGGAAAGGGCCGGTTTTTATTTATGAGGGCCTGTGACCCGGAGTGGCAGGCTGGCTCCTGCAATTCCGCGATACGCAGGATGCCTCCCAGACCCAAGCTGGCACCTTTGCCAACCCTGGCTGGTTTGATAGTGCCAACAGAGTCCTACAATCTGCCATCAAGAACCAGGGCTGGTGAGTTTTGTTTCAGAGGGAAAGGGCCGGTGTTTAGGTTTGGAGGCCTGTGGCCCGGAGTGGCCGGCTGGCTCCTGAAAATCCGCGATACGCAGGATACCTCCCAGACCCAAACTGGCACCAGCGCCAACTCGGGCTGGTTTCATAGTGCCAACGGAGTCCTACAATCTGCCATCTGGGTCAGGGGCTGGTGAGTTTTGTTTCAGAGGGAAAAGGGCCGCTGTTTTGTGTGGGGGCCTGTGGCCCGGAGTGCCGGCAGGCTCCTGCAATTCGCGATACGCAGGATGCCTCCCAGACCCAAGCTGGCACCAGTGCCAACCCTAGCTGGTTTGATAGTGCCAACGGAGTCCTACAATCTGCCATCAGAAGCGGGGCTGGTGAGTTTTGTTTCAAGGGAATGGGCCAGTGTTTATGCTTGGAGGACTCTGGCCTGGAGTGGCAGGCTGGCTCCTGAAATCCACGATACGCAGGATGCCTCCCTGACGCAAGCTGGCACCTTTGCCAACTCGGGCTGGTTTGATAGTGCCAACGGAGTCCTACAATCTGCCATCAGGGACAGGGCTGGTGAGTTTTTTTCAGAGGGACGGGCCGTGTTTATGTTTGGGGCCTCTGGCACAGAGTGGTGGGCTGGTATCTGAAATCCTGCGATACGCAGGATGCCTCCCAGACCCAAGCTGGCACCTGTGCCAACCCGGGCTGGTTTGATAGTGCCAACGGAGTCCTACAATCTGCCATCAGAAGTGGGGCTGGTGAGTTTTGTTTCAGTGGGAACGGGCCGTGTTTAGGTTTGGGGCCTGTGGCCTGAGTGGCAGGCTGCCTCCTGAATATCCACGATACGCAGGATGCCTCCCAGACCCAAGCTGGCACCTGTGCCAACTCGGGCTGGTTTGATAGTGCCAACGGAGTCCTACAATCTGCCATCTGGGACAGGGGCTGGTGAGTTTCTTTCAGTGGGACGGGCCAGTGTTTATGTTTGGGGGCCTGTGGCCCCAGTGGGCAGGCTGACCCCTGCAATTCCGCGATACGCAGGATGCCTCCCACCCCAAGCTGGCACCTTTGCCACCCTGGCTGGTTTGATAGTGCCAACAGAGTCCTACAATCTGCCATCAGGAACCAGGGCTGGTGAGTTTTGTTTCAGAGGGAAAGGGACGGTGTTTATGTTTGGGGCCTGTGGCCCTGAGTGGCCGGCTGCTCCTGCAATTCCGATACGCAGGATGCCTCCCAGACCCAAGCTGGCACCAGTGCCAACTCTAGCTGGTTTGATAGTGCCAACGGAGTCCTACAATCTGCCATCAGGAAGCGGGGCTGGTGAGTTTTTTTCAGAGGGAAGGGCCAGTGTTTATGTTTGGAGGCCTCTGGCCCGGAGTGGCAGGCTGGCTCCTGAAATCCACGATAAGCAGGATGCCTCCCTGACCAAGCTGGCACCTTTGCCAACTTGGGCTGGTTTGATAGTGCCAACGGAGTCCTACAATCTGCCATCAGGAAGTGGGGCTGGTGAGTTTTGTTTCAGTGGGACGGGCCGGTGTTTAGGTTTGGAGCCTGTGGCCTGGAGTGGCAGGCTGCCTCCTGAATATCCACGATACGCAGGATGCCTCCCAGACCCAAGCTGGCACCTGTGCCAACTCGGGCTGGTTTGATAGTGCCAACGGTGTCCTACAATCTGGCATCAGGGACAGGGGCTGGTGAGTTTTTTTTCAGTGGGGACGGGCCGTGTTTTTGTTTGGGGCCTGTGGCCCCAGTGGCAGGCTGACTCCTGAATTCCGAGGCGCGATATGCTGAGTATAGCCAAAGCCCAGATGATGTCCGCGATATGCAGGATGCCTCCCAGACCCAAGCTGGCACAGTGCCACCCGGTTGGTTTGATAGTGCCAACAGAGTCCTACAATCTGCCATCAGGAAGCGGGGATGGTGAGTTTTGTTTCAGAGGGAAAGGACGGTGTTTATGTTTGGGGGCCTGTGGCCCGGAGTGGCAGGCTGGCTCCTGCAATTCCGCGATACGCAGGATGCCTCCCTGACCAAGCTGGCACCAGTGCCAGCTCGGGCTGGTTTGATAGTGCCAATGGAGTCCTACAATCTGCCATCTGGACAGGGGCTGGTGAGTTTTGTTTCAGTGGGAAAGGCCTGTGTTTATGTTTGGGGCCTCTGGCATGGAGTGGCAGGCTGGCTCCTGAAAATCCACGATATGCAGGATGTCTCCCAGACCCAAGCTGGCACCTGTGCCAACTCGGGCTGTTTCGTAGTGCCAACGGAGTCCTACAATCTGCCATAAGGAATTGGGGCTGGTGAGTTTTGTTTCAGATGGAAAGGGCCGGTTTTTATTTATGAGGGCCTGTGACCCGGAGTGGCAGGCTGGCTCCTGCAATTCCGCAATACGCAGGATGCCTCCCACACCCAAGCTGGCACCTTTGCCAACCCTGGCTGATTTGATAGTGCCAACAGAGTCCTACAATCTGCCATCAAGAACCAGGGCTGGTGAGTTTTGTTTCAGAGGGAAAGGGCCGGTGTTTAGGTTTGGAGGCCTGTGGCCCGGAGTGGCCGGCTGGCTCCTGAAAATCCGCGATACGCAGGATGCCTCCCAGACCCAAGCTGGCACCAGTGCCAACTCGGGCTGGTTTGATAGTGCCAACAGAGTCCTACAATCTGCCATCAGGAAGCGGGCTGGTGAGTTTTGTTTCAGAGGGAAAGGGACGGTGTTATGTTTGGGGCCTGTGGCCCGGAGTGGCAGGCTGGCTCCTGCAATTCCGCGATACGCAGGATGCCTCCCGGACCCAAGCTGGCACCAGTGCCAACCCTAGCTGGTTTGATAGTGCCAACGGAGTCCTACAATCTGCCATCAGGAACAGGGGCTGGTGAGTTTTGTTACAGTGGGTAAGGGCCTGTGTTTAGGTTTGGGGCCTGTAGCCCGGAGTAGCAGGCTGGCTCCTGAAAATCCACGATACGCAGGATGCCTCCCTGACTCAAGCTGGCACCTTTGCCAACTCGGGCTGGTTTGATAGTGCCAACGGAGTCCTACAATCTGCCATCAGGGACAGGGTATGGTGAGTTTTGTTTCAGAGGGAAAGGGCCGGTGATTAGGTTTGGGGGCCTGTGGCCCGCAGTGGCCGCCTGCCTCTTGAAAATCCACGATACGCAGGATGTCTCCCAGACCGAAGCTGGCACCAGTGCCAACCCCGGCTGGTTTGATAGTGCCAACGGTGTCTTACAATCTGCCATCAGGAAGCGGGCTGGTGAGTTTTGTTTCAGAGGGAAAGGGCCGGTGTTTATGTTTGGAGGCTTCTGGCCTGGAGTGGCAGGCTGGCTCCTCAAAATCCATGATACGCAGGATGCCTCCCAGACCCAAGCTGGTACCTCTGCCAACTCAGTCTTGTTTGATAGTGCCAACCGAGTCCTACAATCTGCCATCAGGAACCGGGGATGGTGAGTTTTGTTTCAGAGGGAAAGGGCCGGTGTTTAGGTTTGGGGGCCTGTGGCCTGGAGTGGCTGACTGGCTCCTGCAAATCCACGATACGCAGCATGCCTCCCAGACCCAAGCTGGCACCTGTGCCAACTCGGGCTGATTTCGTAGTAGCAACGGAGTCCTACAATCTGCCATAAGGAATTGGGGCTGGTGAGTTTTGTTTCAGAGGGAAAGGGCCGGTTTTTATTTATGAGGGCCTGTGACCCGGAGTGGCAGGCTGGCTCCTGCAATTCAGCAATACGCAGGATGCCTCCCAGACCCAAGCTGGCACCTTTGCCAACCCTGGCTGGTTTGATAGTGCCAACAGAGTCCTACAATCTGCCATCACACCAGGGCTGGTGAGTTTTGTTTCAGAGGGAAAGGGCCGGTGTTTAGGTTTGGAGGCCTGTGGCCCGGAGTGGCCGGCTGACTCCTGAAAATCCGCGATACGCAGGATACCTCCCAGACCCAAGCTGGCACCAGTGCCAACTCGGGCTGGTTTCATAGTGCCAACGGAGTCCTACAATCTGCCATCTGGGTCAGGGGCTGGTGAGTTTTGTTTCAGAGGGAAAGGGCCGGTGTTTATGTGTGGGGGCCTGTGGCCCGGAGTGCCAGGCAGGCTCCTGCAATTCCGCGATACGCAGGATGCCTCCCAGACCCAAGCTGGCACCAGTGCCAACCCTAGCTGGTTTGATAGTGCCAACGGAGTCCTACAATCTGCCATCAGGAAGTGGGGCTGGTGAGTTTTGTTTCAAAGGGAAAGGTCCAGTGTTTATGCTTGGAGGACTCTGGCCCGGAGTGGCAGGCTGGCTCCTGAAAATCCACGATAAGCAGGATGCCTCCCTGACGCAAGCTGGCACCTTTGCCAACTTGGGCTGGTTTGATAGTGCCAACGGAGTCCTACAATCTGCCATCAGGGACAGGGTCTGGTGAGTATTTTTTCAGAGGGACGGGCCAGTGTTTATGTTTGGGGCCTCTGGCACAGAGTGGTGGGCTGGTATCTGAAATCCTGCGATACGCAGGATGCCTCCCAGAACCAAGCTGGCACCTGTGCCAACCCGGGCTGGTTTGATAGTGCCAACGGAGTCCAACAATCTGCCATCAGGAAGTGGGGCTGGTGAGTTTTGTTTCAGTGGGGACGGGCCGGTGTTTAGGTTTGGAGGCCTGTGGCCTGGAGTGGCAGGCTGCCTCCTGAATATCCACGATACGCAGGATGCCTCCCAGACCCAAGCTGGCACCTGTGCCAACTCGGGCTGGTTTGATAGTGCCAACGGTGTCCTACAATCTGGCATCTGGGACAGGGGCTGGTGAGTTTTCTTTCAGTGTGGACGGGCTAGTGTTTATGTTTGGGGCCTGTGGCCCCCAGTGGCAGGCTGACTCCTGCAATTCCGCGATACGCAGGATGCCTCCCAGACCCAAACTGGCACCAGTGCCAACCCGGGTTGGTTTGATAGTGCCAACGGAGTCCTACAATCTGCCATCAGGAACAGGGGCTGGCTGAGTTTTGTTACAGTGGGTAAGGGCCTGTGTTTAGGTTTGGGGCCTGTAGCCCGGAGTAGCAGGCTGGCTCCTGAAAATCCACGATACGCAGGATGCCTCCCTGACTCAAGCTGGCACCTTTGCCAACTCGGGCTAGTTTGATAGTGCCAACGGAGTCCTACAATCTGCCATCAGGGACAGGGGCTGGTGAGTATTTTTTCAGTGGGACGGGCCAGTGTTTATGTTTGGGGGCCTCTGGCACAGAGTGGTGGGCTGGCACCTGAAAGTCTGCGATACGCAGGATGCCTCCCAGAACCAAGCTGGCACCTGTGCCAACTCAGGCTGGTTTGATAGTGCCAACGGACTCGTACAATCTCCCATCAGGGACAGGGTCTGGTGAGTTTTGTTTCAGAGGGAAAGGGCCGGTGTTTAGGTTTGGGGGCCTGTGGCCTGGAGTCGCTGGCTGGCTCCTGAAAATCCACGATACGCAGGATGCCTCCCAGACCCAAGCTGGCACGTGTGCCAGCTCGGGCTGGTTTGATAGTGCCAACGGAGTCCTACAATCTGCCATCCGGAACCGGGGCTGGTGAGTTTTGTTTCAGAGGGAAAGGGACCCTGTTTTGGTTTGGGGGCTTGTGGCCCGGAGTGGCAGGCTTGCTCCTGAAATTCCGCGATACGCAGGATGCCTCCCTGACTCAAGCTGGCACCTTTGCCAACTCGGGCTGGTTTGATAGTGCCAACGGAGTCCTACAATCTGCCATCAGGGACAGGGGCTGGTGAGTATTTTTTCAGTGGGACGGGCCAGTGTTTATGTTTGGGGGCCTCTGGCACAGAGTGGTCGGCTGGCACCTGAAATCCACGATATGCAGGATGCCTCCCAGACCCAAGCTGGCACGTGTGCCAACTCGGGCTGATTTGGTAGTACCAACGGAGTCCTACAATCTGCCATCTGGGTCAGGGGCTGGTGAGTTTTGTTTCAGAGGGAAAGGTACGGTGTTTATGTTTGGGGGCCTGTGGCCCAGAGTGCAAGGCAGCCTCCTGCAATTCCGCGATACGCAGGATGCCTCCCTGACCCAAGCTGGCACCAGTGCCAGCTCGGGCTGGTTTGTTAGTGCCAATGGAGTCCTACAATCTGCCATTATGGACAGGGGCTGGTGAGTTTTGTTTCAGTGGGAAAGGCCTGTGTTTATGTTTGAGAGCCTCTGGCATGGAGTGGTGGGCTGGGTCCTGAAAATCCACGATATGCAGGATGTCTCCCAGACCCAAGCTGGCACTGTGCCAACTCGGGCTGATTTCGTAGTAGCAACGGAGTCCTACAATCTGCCATAAGGAATTGGGGCTGGTGAGTTTTGTTTCAGAGGGAAAGGGCCGGTTTTTATTTATGAGGGCCTGTGACCCGGAGTGGCAGGCTGGCTCCTGCAATTCCGCAATACGCAGGATGCCTCCCAGACCCAAGCTGGCACCTTTGCCAACCCTGGCTGGTTTGATAGTGCCAACAGAGTCCTACAATCTGCCATCAAGAACCAGGGCTGGTGAGTTTTGTTTCAGAGGGGAAGGGCCGGTGTTTAGGTTTGGAGGCCTGTGGCCCGGAGTGGCCGGCTGGCTCCTGAAAATCCACGATAAGCAGGATGCCTCCCTGACGCAAACTGGCACCTTTGCCAACTCGGGCTAGTTTGATAGTGCCAACGGAGTCCTACAATCTGCCATCAGGGACAGGGTCTGTGAGTTTTTTTCAGAGGGACGGGCCAGTGTTTATGTTTGGGGGCCTCTGGCACACAGTGGTGGGCTGGTATCTGAAATCCTGCGATACGCAGGATGCCTCCCAGAACCAAGCTGGCACCTGTGCCAACCCGGGCTGGTTTGATAGTGCCAACGGAGTCCAACAATCTGCCATCAGGAAGTGGGGCTGGTGAGTTTTGTTTCAGTGGGGAAGGGCCGGTGTTTAGGTTTGGAGGCCTGTGGCCTGGAGTGGCAGGCTGCCTCCTGAATATCCACGATACGCAGGATGCCTCCCAGACCCAAGCTGGCACGTGTGCCAACTCGGGCTGGTTTGATAGTGCCAACGGTGTCCTACAATCTGGCATCTGGGACAGGGGCTGGTGAGATTTTTTTCAGTGGGGACGGGCCAGTGTTTATGTTTGGGGGCCTGTGGCCCCCAGTGGCAGGCTGACCCCTGCAATTCCGCGATACGCAGGATGCCTCCCACACCCAAGCTGGCACCTTTGCCAACCCTGGCTGGTTTGATAGTGCCAACAGAGTCCTACAATCTGCCATCAAGAACCAGGGCTGGTGAGTTTTGTTTCAGAGGGAAAGGGAGGGTGTTCATGTTTGGGGGCCTGTGGCCCGGAGTGGCCGGCTGACTCCTGAAAATCCGCGATACGCAGGATACCTCCCAGACCCAAGCTGGCACCAGTGCCAACTCGGGCTGGTTTCATAGTGCCAACGGAGTCCTACAATCTGCCATCTGGGTCAGGGGCTGGTGAGTTTTGTTTCAGAGGGAAAGGGCCGGTGTTTATGTTTGGGGGCCTGTGGCCCGGAGTGCCAGGCAGGCTCCTGCAATTCCGTGATACGCAGGGTGCCTCCCAGACCCAAGCTGGCACCAGTGCCAACCCTAGCTGGTTTGATAGTGCCAACGGAGTCCTACAATCTGCCATCAGGAAGCGGGGCTGGTGAGTTTTGTTTCAGTGGGAAAGGGCCGTGTTTAGGTTTGGAGGCCTGTGGCCTGGAGTGGCAGGCTGCCTCCTGAATATCCACGATACGCAGGATGCCTCCCAGACCCAAGCTGGCACCTTTGCCAACTTGGGCTGGTTTGATAGTGCCAACGGAGACCTACAATCTGCCATCAGGAACAGGGGCTGGTGAGTTTTGTTACAGTGGGTAAGGGCCTGTGTTTAAGTTTGGGGCCTGTAGCCCGCAGTGGCCGCCTGCCTCTTGAAAATCCACGATACGCAGGATGTCTCCCGGACCGAAGCTGGCACCAGTGCCAACCCCGGCTGGTTTGATAGTGCCAACGGTGTCTTACAATCTGCCATCAGGAAGTGGGGCTGGTGAGTTTTGTTTCAGTGGGGACGGGCCGGTGTTTAGGTTTGGAGGCCTGTGGCCTGGAGTGGCAGGCTGCCTCCTGAATATCCACGATACGCAGGATGCCTCCCAGACCCAAGCTGGCACCTGTGCCAACTCGGGCTGGTTTGATAGTGCCAACGGTGTCCTACAATCTGGCATCTGGGACAGGGGCTGGTGAGTTTTCTTTCAGTGGGGACGGGCCAGTGTTTATGTTTGGGGGCCTGTGGCCCAGTGGCAGGCTGACCCCTGCAATTCCGCGATACGCAGGATGCCTCCCCACCCAAGCTGGCACCTTTCCACCCTGGCTGGTTTGATAGTGCCAACGGAGTCCTACAATCTGCCATCAGGAGCAGGGGCTGCTGAGTTTTGTTACAGTGGGAAAGGGCCGGTGTTTAGGTTTGGGGCCTGTAGCCCGGAGTAGGAGGCTGGGTCCTGAAAATCCACGATAAGCAGGATGCCTCCCTGACTCAAGCTGGCACCTTTGCCAACTCGGGCTGGTTTGATAGTGCCAACGGAGTCCTACAATCTGCCATCAGGAGCGGGGCTGGTGAGTTTTGTTTCAAAGGGAATGGGCCAGTGTTTATGCTTGGGGACTCTGGCCTGGAGTGCAGGCTGGCTCCTGAAAATCCACGATACGCAGGATGCCTCCCTGACCAAGCTGGCACCTTTGCCAACTCGGTTGGTTTGATAGTGCCAACGGAGTCCTACAATCTGCCATCAGGGACAGGGGGCTGGTGATATTTTTTTCAGAGGGACGGGCCTGTGTTTATGTTTGGGGGCCTCTGGCACAGAGTGGTGGGCTGGTATCTGAAATCCTGCGATACGCAGGATGCCTCCCAGAACCAAGCTGGCACCTGTGCCAACCCGGGCTGGTTTGATAGTGCCAACGGAGTCCAACAATCTGCCATCAGGAAGTGGGGCTGGTGAGTTTTGTTTCAGTGGGACGGGCCCGTGTTTATGTTTGGAGGCCTGTGGCCTGGAGTGGCAGGCTGCCTCCTGAATATCCACGATACGCAGGATGCCTCCCAGACCCAAGCTGGCACCTGTGCCAACTCGGGCTGGTTTGATAGTGCCAACGGTGTCCTACAATCTGGCATCTGGGACAGGGGCTGGTGAGTTTTCTTTCAGTGGGGACGGGCCAGTGTTTATGTTTGGGGGCCTGTGGCCCCCAGTGGCAGGCTGACCCCTGCAATTCCGCGATACGCAGGATGCCTCCCACACCCAAGCTGGCACCTTTGCCAACCCTGGCTGGTTTGATAGTGCCAACAGAGTCCTACAATCTGCCATCAAGAACCAGGGCTGGTGAGTTTTGTTTCAGAGGGAAAGGGACGGTGTTCATGTTTGGGGGCCTGTGGCCCTGAGTGGCCGGCTGACTCCTGAAAATCCACGATACGCAGGATACCTCCCAGACCCAAGCTGGCACCAGTGCCAACTCGGGCTGGTTTCATAGTGCCAACGGCGTCCTACAATCTGCCATCTGGGTCAGGGGCTGGTGAGTTTTGTTTCAGAGGGAAAGGGCCGGTGTTTATGTTTGGGGGCCTGTGGCCCGGAGTGCCAGGCAGGCTCCTGCAATTCCATGATACGCAGGGTGCCTCCCAGACCCAAGCTGGCACCAGTGCCAACCCTAGCTGGTTTGATAGTGCCAACGGAGTCCTACAATCTGCCATCAGGAAGCGGGGCTGGTGAGTTTTGTTTCAAAGGGAAAGGCCAGTGTTTATGCTTGGAGGACTCTGGCCCGGACTGGCAGGCTGGCTCCTGAAAATCCACGATAAGCAGGATGCCTCCCTGACGCAAGCGGGCACCTTTGCCAACTTGGGCTGGTTTGATAGTGCCAACGGAGACCTACAATCTGCCATCAGGAAGTGGGGCTGGTGAGTTTTGTTTCAGTGGGGACGGGCCGGTGTTTTTGTTTGGGGGCCTGTGGCCCCCAGTGGCAGGCTGACTCCTGTAATTCCGCGATATGCAGGATGCCTCCCAGACCCAAGCTGGCACCAGTGCCAACCCGGGTTGGTTTGATAGTGCCAACAGAGTCCTACAATCTGCCATCAGGAAGCGGGGATGGTGAGTTTTGTTTCAGAGGGAAAGGGACGGTGTTCATGTTTGGGGGCCTGTGGCCCGGAGTGGCAGGCTGGCTCCTGCAATTCCGCGATACGCAGTATGCCTCCCTGACCCAAGCTGGGACCAGTGACAGCTCGGGCTGGTTTGTTAGTGCCAATGGAGTCCTACAATCTGCCATCATGGACAGGGGCTGGTGAGTTTTGTTTCAGTGGGAAGGCCTGTGTTTATGTTTGAGGGCCTCTGGCATGGAGTGGTGGGCTGGCTCCTGAATCCACGATATGCAGGATGTCTCCCAGACCCAAGCTGGCACCTGTGCCAACTCGGGCTGATTTCGTAGTATCAACGGAGTCCTACAATCTGCCATAAGGAATTGGGGCTGGTGAGTTTGTTTCAGATGGAAAGGGCCGGTTTTTATTTTGAGGGCCTGTGACCCGGAGTGGCAGGCTGGCTCCTGCAATTCCGCGATACGCAGGATGCCTCCCACACCCAAGCTGGCACCTTTGCCAACCCTGGCTGTTTGATAGTGCCAACGAGTCCTACAATCTGCCATCAAGGAACCGGGCTGGTGAGTTTTGTTTCAGAGGGAAAGGGCGGTGATTAGTTTGGGGCCTGTGGCCCGGAGTGGCCTGCTGGCTCCTGAAATCCGCGATACGCAGGATGCCTCCCAGACCCAAGCTGGCACCAGTGCCAACTCGGGCTGGTTTCATAGTGCCAACGAGTCCTACAATCTGCCATCAGGAAGCGGGGCTGGTGAGTTTTGTTTCAGAGGGAAAGGGACGGTGTTCATGTTTGGGGGCCTGTGGCCCGGAGTGGCAGGCTGGCTCCTGCAATTCCGCGATACGCAGGATGCCTCCCGGACCCAAGCTGGCACCAGTGCCAACCCTAGCTGGTTTGATAGTGCCAACGGAGTCCTACAATCTGCCATCAGGAACAGGGCTGGTGAGTTTTGTTACAGTGGGTAAGGGCCTGTGTTTAGGTTTGGGCCTGTAGCCCGGAGTGGCAGGCTGGCTCCTGAAAATCCACGATACGCAGGATGCCTCCCTGACTCAAGCTGGCACCTTTGCCAACTCGGGCTGGTTTGATAGTGCCAACGGAGTCCTACAATCTCCCATCAGGACAGGGTATGGTGAGTTTTGTTTCAGAGGGAAAGGGCCGGTGTTTAGGTTTGGGGCCTGTGGCCCGAGTGGCCGCCTGCCTCTTGAAAATCCACGATACGCAGGATGTCTCCCAGACCGAAGCTGGCACCAGTGCCAACCCCGGCTGGTTTGATAGTGCCAACGGTGTCTTACAATCTGCCATCAGGAAGCGGGGCTGGTGAGTTTTGTTTCAGAGGGAAGGGCCGGTGTTTATGTTTGGAGGCTTCTGGCCTGGAGTGGCAGGCTGGCTCCTCAAAATCCATGATACGCAGGATGCCTCCCAGACCCAAGCTGGTACCTCTGCCAACTCAGGCTGTTTGATAGTGCCAACCGAGTCCTACAATCTGCCATCAGGAACCGGGGATGGTGAGTTTTGTTTCAGAGGGAAAGGGCCGGTGTTTAGGTTTGGGGGCCTGTGGCCTGGAGTGGCTGGCTGGCTCCTGCAAATCCACGATACGCAGGATGCTTCCCAGACCCAAGCTGGCACCTGTGCCAACTCGGGCTGATTTCGTAGTAGCAACGGAGTCCTACAATCTGCCATAAGGAATTGGGCTGGTGAGTTTTGTTTCAGAGGGAAAGGCCGTTTTTATTTATGAGGGCCTGTGACCCGGAGTGGCAGGCTGGCTCCTGCAATTCCAGCGATACGCAGGATGCCTCCCAGACCCAAGCTGGCACCTTTGCCAACCCTGGCTGGTTTGATAGTGCCAACAGAGTCCTACAATCTGCCATCAAGAACCAGGGCTGGTGAGTTTTGTTTCAGAGGGAAAGGGCCGGTGTTTAGGTTTGGAGGCCTGTGGCCCGGAGTGGCCGGCTGGCTCCTGAAAATCCGCGATACGCAGGATACCTCCCAGACCCAAGCTGGCACCAGTGCCAACTCGGGCTGGTTTGATAGTGCCAACGGAGTCCTACAATCTGCCATCTGGGTCAGGGGCTGGTGAGTTTTGTTTCAGAGGGAAAGGGCCGGTGTTTATGTTGGGGGCCTGTGGCCCGGAGTGCCAGGCAGGCTCCTGCAATCCGCGATACGCAGGATGCCTCCCAGACCCAAGCTGGCACCAGTGCCAACCCTAGCTGGTTTGATAGTGCCAACGGAGTCCTACAATCTGCCATCAGGAAGTGGGGCTGGTGAGTTTTGTTTCAAAGGGAAAGGGCCAGTGTTTATGCTTGGAGGACTCTGGCCCGGAGTGGCAGGCTGGCTCCTGAAAATCCACGATAAGCAGGATGCCTCCCTGACGCAAGCTGGCACCTTTGCCAACTCGGGCTGGTTTGATAGTGCCAACGGAGTCCTACAATCTGCCATCAGGGACAGGGTCTGGTGAGTATTTTTTCAGAGGGACGGGCCAGTGTTTATGTTTGGGGGCCTCTGGCACAGAGTGGTGGGCTGGTATCTGAAATCCGCGATACGCAGGATGCCTCCCAGACCAAGCTGGCACCTGTGCCAACCCGGGCTGGTTTGATAGTGCCAACGGAGTCCAACAATCTGCCATCAGAAGTGGGGCTGGTGAGTTTTGTTTCAGTGGGGACGGGCCGGTGTTTAGGTTTGGAGGCCTGTGGCCTGGAGTGGCAGGCTGCCTCCTGAATATCCACGATACGCAGGATGCCTCCCAGACCCAAGCTGGCACCTGTGCCAACTCGGGCTGGTTTGATAGTGCCAACGGTGTCCTACAATCTGGCATCTGGGACAGGGGCTGGTGAGTTTTTTTCAGTGGGACGGGCTAGTGTTTATGTTTGGGGGCCTGTGGCCCCAGTGGCAGGCTGACTCCTGCAATTCCGCGATACGCAGGATGCCTCCCAGACCCAAGCTGGCACCAGTGCCAACCCGGGCTGGTTTGATAGTGCCAACGGAGTCCTACAATCTGCCATCAGGAACAGGGGCTGGTGAGTTTTGTTACAGTGGGTAAGGGCCTGTGTTTAGGTTTGGGGCCTGTAGCCCGGAGTAGCAGGCTGGCTCCTGAAAATCCACGATACGCAGGATGCCTCCCTGACTCAAGCTGGCACCTTTGCCAACTCGGGCTGGTTTGATAGTGCCAACGGAGTCCTACAATCTGCCATCAGGGACAGGGGCTGGTGAGTATTTTTTTCAGTGGGACGGGCCAGTGTTTATGTTTGGGGGCCTCTGGCACAGAGTGGTGGGCTGGCACCTGAAAGTCTGCGATACGCAGGATGCCTCCCAGAACCAAGCTGGCACCTGTGCCAACTCAGGCTGGTTTGATAGTGCCAACGGAGTCGTACAATCTCCCATCAGGGACAGGGCTGGTGAGTTTTGTTTCAGAGGGAAGGGCCGGTGTTTAGGTTTGGGGGCCTGTGGCCTGGAGTGGCTGGCTGGCTCCTGAAAATCCACGATACGCAGGATGCCTCCCAGACCCAAGCTGGCACGTGTGCCAGCTCGGGCTGGTTTGATAGTGCCAACGGAGTCCTACAATCTGCCATCCGGAACCGGGGCTGGTGAGTTTTGTTTCAGAGGGAAAGGGACCCTGTTTTGGTTTGGGGGCTTGTGGCCCGGAGTGGCAGGCTTGCTCCTGAAATTCCGCGATACGCAGGATGCCTCCCTGACTCAAGCTGGCACCTTTGCCAACTCGGGCTGGTTTGATAGTGCCAACGGAGTCCTACAATCTGCCATCAGGGACAGGGGCTGGTGAGTTTTTTTCAGTGGGACGGGCCAGTGTTTATGTTTGGGGGCCTCTGGCACAGAGTGGTCGGCTGGCACCTGAAAATCCACGATATGCAGGATGCCTCCCAGACCCAAGCTGGCACGTGTGCCAACTCGGCTGATTTGGTAGTACCAACGGAGTCCTACAATCTGCCATCTGGGTCAGGGGCTGGTGAGTTTTGTTTCAGAGGGAAAGGTACGGTGTTTATGTTTGGGGGCCTGTGGCCCAGAGTGCAAGCAGGCTCCTGCAATTCCGCGATACGCAGGATGCCTCCCTGACCCAAGCTGGCACCAGTGCCAGCTCGGGCTGGTTTGTTAGTGCCAATGGAGTCCTACAATCTGCCATCATGGACAGGGGCTGGTGAGTTTTGTTTCAGTGGGAAAGGCCTGTGTTTATGTTTGGAGGCCTCTGGCATGGAGTGGTGGGCTGGTCCTGAAAATCCACGATATGCAGGATGTCTCCCAGACCCAAGCTGGCACTGTGCCAACTCGGGCTGATTTCGTAGTAGCAACGGAGTCCTACAATCTGCCATAAGGAATTGGGCTGGTGAGTTTTGTTTCAGAGGGAAAGGGCCGGTTTTTATTTTGAGGGCCTGTGACCCGGAGTGGCAGGCTGGCTCCTGCAATTCCGCGATACGCAGGATGCCTCCCAGACCCAAGCTGGCACCTTTGCCAACCCTGGCTGGTTTGATAGTGCCAACAGAGTCCTACAATCTGCCATCAAGAACCAGGGCTGGTGAGTTTTGTTTCAGAGGAAAGGCCGGTGTTTAGGTTTGGAGGCCTGTGGCCGGAGTGGCCGGCTGGCTCCTGAAAATCCACGATACGCAGGATGCCTCCCAGACGCAAGCTGGCACCTTTGCCAACTCGGGTGGTTTGATAGTGCCAACGGAGTCCTACAATCTGCCATCAGGACAGGGTCTGGTGAGTTTTTTTTCAGAGGGACGGGCCTTGTTTATGTTTGGGGGCCTCTGGCACGGAGTGGTGGGCTGGTATCTGAATCCTGCGATACGCAGGATGCCTCCCAGAACCAAGCTGGCACCTGTGCCAACCCGGGCTGGTTTGATAGTGCCAACGGAGTCCTACAATCTGCCATCAGGAAGTGGGGCTGGTGAGTTTTGTTTCAGTGGGGACGGGCCGGTGTTTAGGTTTGAGGCCTGTGGCCTGGAGTGGCAGGCTGCCTCCTGAAAATCCACGATACGCAGGATGCCTCCCAGACCCAAGCTGGCACCTGTGCCAACTCGGGCTGGTTTGATAGTGCCAACGGAGTCCTACAATCTGCCATCTGGGACAGGGGCTGGTGAGTTTTTTTCAGTGGGGACGGGCCAGTGTTTATGTTTGGGGGCCTGTGGCCCCCAGTGGCAGGCTGACTCCTGCAATTCCGCGATACGCAGGATGCCTCCCAGACCCAAGCTGGCACCTTTGCCAACCCGGCTGGTTTGATAGTGCCAACGGAGTCCTACAATCTGCCATCAGGAACAGGGCTGGTGAGTTTTGTTTCAGAGGGAAAGGGCCGGTGTTTATGTTTGGGGGCCTGTGGCCCGGAGTGGCAGGCTGGCTCCTGAAAATCCGCGATACGCAGGATGCCTCCCAGACCCAAGCTGGCACCAGTGCCAACTCGGGCTGGTTTGATAGTGCCAACGGAGTCCTACAATCTGCCATCAGGGACAGGGGCTGGTGAGTTTTGTTTCAGAGGGAAAGGGCCGGTGTTTATGTTTGGGGGCCTGTGGCCGGAGTGCAGGCTGGCTCCTGCAATTCCGCGATACGCAGGATGCCTCCCAGACCCAAGCTGGCACCTTTGCCAACCCTGGCTGGTTTGATAGTGCCAACGGAGTCCAACAATCTGCCATCAAGAACAGGGCTGGTGAGTTTTGTTTCAGAGGGAAGGGCCGGTGTTTATGTTTGGAGGCCTGTGGCCCGGAGTGGCCGGCTGGCTCCTGAAAATCCGCGATACGCAGGATGCCTCCCAGACCCAAGCTGGCACCAGTGCCAACTCGGGCTGGTTTGATAGTGCCAACGGAGTCCTACAATCTGCCATCAGGAAGCGGGGCTGGTGAGTTTTGTTTCAGAGGGAAAGGGACGGTGTTTATGTTTGGGGCCTGTGGCCCGGAGTGGCAGGCTGGCTCCTGCAATTCCGCGATACGCAGGATGCCTCCCGGACCCAAGCTGGCACCAGTGCCAACCCGGCTGGTTTGATAGTGCCAACGGAGTCCTACAATCTGCCATCAGGAACAGGGGCTGGTGAGTTTTGTTTCAGTGGGTAAGGGCCTGTGTTTAGGTTTGGGGCCTGTAGCCCGGAGTGGCAGGCTGGCTCCTGAAAATCCACGATACGCAGGATGCCTCCCTGACTCAAGCTGGCACCTTTGCCAACTCGGGCTGGTTTGATAGTGCCAACGGAGTCCTACAATCTGCCATCAGGGACAGGGGCTGGTGAGTTTTGTTTCAGAGGGAAAGGGCCGGTGTTTAGGTTTGGGGGCCTGTGGCCCGCAGTGGCCGCCTGCCTCTTGAAAATCCACGATACGCAGGATGTCTCCCAGACCCAAGCTGGCACCAGTGCCAACCCGGCTGGTTTGATAGTGCCAACGGTGTCCTACAATCTGCCATCAGGAAGCGGGGCTGGTGAGTTTTGTTTCAGAGGGAAAGGGCCGGTGTTTATGTTTGGAGGCTTCTGGCCTGGAGTGGCAGGCTGGCTCCTCAAAATCCATGATACGCAGGATGCCTCCCAGACCCAAGCTGGCACCTCTGCCAACTCGGGCTTGTTTGATAGTGCCAACCGAGTCCTACAATCTGCCATCAGGAACCGGGGATGGTGAGTTTTGTTTCAGAGGGAAAGGGCCGGTGTTTAGGTTTGGGGGCCTGTGGCCTGGAGTGGCTGCTGGCTCCTGCAAATCCACGATACGCAGGATGCCTCCCAGACCCAAGCTGGCACCTGTGCCAACTCGGGCTGGTTTGTAGTGCAACGGAGTCCTACAATCTGCCATAAGGAATTGGGGCTGGTGAGTTTTGTTTCAGAGGGAAAGGGCCGGTTTTTATTTATGAGGGCCTGTGACCCGGAGTGGCAGGCTGGCTCCTGCAATTCCGCGATACGCAGGATGCCTCCCAGACCCAAGCTGGCACCTTTGCCAACCCTGGCTGGTTTGATAGTGCCAACAGAGTCCTACAATCTGCCATCAAGAACCAGGGCTGGTGAGTTTTGTTTCAGAGGGAAAGGGCCGGTGTTTAGGTTTGGAGGCCTGTGGCCCGGAGTGGCCGGCTGGCTCCTGAAAATCCGCGATACGCAGGATGCCTCCCAGACCCAAGCTGGCACCAGTGCCAACTCGGGCTGGTTTCATAGTGCCAACGGAGTCCTACAATCTGCCATCAGGGTCAGGGGCTGGTGAGTTTTGTTTCAGAGGGAAAGGGACGGTGTTTATGTTTGGGGGCCTGTGGCCCGGAGTGCCAGGCTGGCTCCTGCAATTCCGCGATACGCAGGATGCCTCCCAGACCCAAGCTGGCACCAGTGCCAACCCTAGCTGGTTTGATAGTGCCAACGGAGTCCTACAATCTGCCATCAGGAAGTGGGCTGGTGAGTTTTGTTTCAAAGGGAAAGGGCCAGTGTTTATGTTGGGGACTCTGGCCCGGAGTGGCAGGCTGGCTCCTGAAAATCCACGATACGCAGGATGCCTCCCTGACGCAAGCTGGCACCTTTGCCAACTCGGGCTGGTTTGATAGTGCCAACGGAGTCCTACAATCTGCCATCAGGGACAGGGTCTGGTGAGTTTTTTTTCAGAGGGACGGGCCAGTGTTTATGTTTGGGGCCTCTGGCACAGAGTGGTGGGCTGGTATCTGAAATCCTGCGATACGCAGGATGCCTCCCAGAACCAAGCTGGCACCTGTGCCAACCCGGCTGGTTTGATAGTGCCAACGGAGTCCTACAATCTGCCATCAGGAAGTGGGGCTGGTGAGTTTTGTTTCAGTGGGACGGGCCGGTGTTTAGTTTTGGAGGCCTGTGGCCTGGAGTGGCAGGCTGCCTCCTGAATATCCACGATACGCAGGATGCCTCCCAGACCCAAGCTGGCACCTGTGCCAACTCGGGCTGGTTTGATAGTGCCAACGGTGTCCTACAATCTGGCATCAGGACAGGGCTGGTGAGTTTTTTTTCAGTGGGACGGGCCAGTGTTTATGTTTGGGGGCCTGTGGCCCCAGTGGCAGGCTGGCTCCTGCAATTCCGCGATACGCAGGATGCCTCCCAGACCCAAGCTGGCACCAGTGCCAACCCGGGTTGGTTTGATAGTGCCAACGGAGTCCTACAATCTGCCATCAGGAACAGGGGCTGGTGAGTTTTGTTTCAGTGGGTAAGGGCCTGTGTTTAGGTTTGGGGCCTGTGCCCGGAGTGGCAGGCTGGCTCCTGAAAATCCACGATACGCAGGATGCCTCCCGGACCCAAGCTGGCACCTTTGCCAACTCGGGCTTTTTTGATAGTTCCAACGGAGCCCAACAATCTGCCATCAGGGACAGGGGCTGGTGAGTTTTTTTCAGTGGGAAAGGCCGGTGTTTATGTTTGGGGCCTGTGGCACAGAGTGGTGGGCTGGCTCCTGAAAGTCTGCGATACGCAGGATGCCTCCCAGAACCAAGCTGGCACCTGTGCCAACTCGGCTGGTTTGATAGTGCCAACGGAGTCCTACAATCTGCCATCAGGGACAGGGTCTGGTGAGTTTTGTTTCAGAGGGAAAGGGCCGGTGTTTAGGTTTGGGGGCCTGTGGCCTGGAGTGGCTGGCTGGCTCCTGAAAATCCACGATACGCAGGATGCCTCCCAGACCCAAGCTGGCACGTGTGCCAACTCGGGCTGGTTTGATAGTGCCAACGGAGTCCTACAATCTGCCATCAGGAACCGGGGCTGGTGAGTTTTGTTTCAGAGGGAAAGGGCCCTGTTTTGGTTTGGGGGCTTGTGGCCCGGAGTGGCAGGCTGGCTCCTGAAATCCGCGATACGCAGGATGCCTCCCTGACTCAAGCTGGCACCTTTGCCAACTCGGGCTGGTTTGATAGTGCCAACGGAGTCCTACAATCTGCCATCAGGGACAGGGGCTGGTGAGTATTTTTTCAGTGGGACGGGCCAGTGTTTATGTTTGGGGGCCTCTGGCACAGAGTGGTCGGCTGGCTCCTGAAAATCCCCGATTCTCAGGATGCCTCCCAGACCCAAGCTGGCACGTGTGCCAACTCGGGCTGGTTTGTAGTGCCAACGGAGTCCTACAATCTGCCATCTGGGTCAGGGGCTGGTGAGTTTTGTTTCAGAGGGAAAGGGCCGGTGTTTATGTTTGGGGGCCTGTGGCCCAGAGTGCAGGCTGCCTCCTGCAATTCCGCGATACGCAGGATGCCTCCCTGACCCAAGCTGGCACCAGTGCCAACTCGGGCTGTTTGTTAGTGCCAATGGAGTCCTACAATCTGCCATCATGGACAGGGGCTGGTGAGTTTTGTTTCAGTGGGAAAGGCCTGTGTTTATGTTTGAGGGCCTGTGGCCCGGAGTGGTGGCTGGCTCCTGAAAATCCACGATACGCAGGATGTCTCCCAGACCCAAGCTGGCACTGTGCCAACTCGGGCTGATTTGTAGTGCAACGGAGTCCTACAATCTGCCATAAGGAATTGGGGCTGGTGAGTTTTGTTTCAGAGGGAAAGGGCCGGTTTTTATTTTGAGGCCTGTGACCCGGAGTGGCAGGCTGGCTCCTGCAATTCCGCGATACGCAGGATGCCTCCCAGACCCAAGCTGGCACCTTTGCCAACCCTGGCTGGTTTGATAGTGCCAACAGAGTCCTACAATCTGCCATCAGAACCAGGCTGGTGAGTTTTGTTTCAGAGGGAAAGGGCCGGTGTTTAGTTTTGGAGGCCTGTGGCCCGAGTGGCGGCTGGCTCCTGAAAATCCACGATAGCAGGATGCCTCCCTGACCCAAGCTGGCACCTTGCCAACTCGGGCTGGTTTGATAGTGCCAACGGAGTCCTACAATCTGCCATCAGGGACAGGGGCTGGTGAGTTTTTTTCAGAGGGAAGGGCCAGTGTTTATGTTTGGGGGCCTGTGGCCCGGAGTGGTGGGCTGGTATCTGAAATCCGCGATACGCAGGATGCCTCCCAGACCAAGCTGGCACCTGTGCCAACCCGGCTGGTTTGATAGTGCCAACGGAGTCCTACAATCTGCCATCAGGAAGTGGGGCTGGTGAGTTTTGTTTCAGTGGGAAGGGCCGGTGTTTAGGTTTGGAGGCCTGTGGCCTGGAGTGGCCGGCTGCCTCCTGAAAATCCACGATACGCAGGATGCCTCCCAGACCCAAGCTGGCACCTGTGCCAACTCGGGCTGGTTTGATAGTGCCAACGGAGTCCTACAATCTGCCATCTGGGACAGGGGCTGGTGAGTTTTTTTCAGTGGGAACGGGCAGTGTTTATGTTTGGGGGCCTGTGGCCCCCAGTGGCAGGCTGGCTCCTGCAATTCCGCGATACGCAGGATGCCTCCCAGACCCAAGCTGGCACCTTTGCCAACCCTGGCTGGTTTGATAGTGCCAACGAGTCCTACAATCTGCCATCAGAACCAGGGCTGGTGAGTTTTGTTTCAGAGGGAAAGGGAGGGTGTTATGTTTGGGGGCCTGTGGCCCGGAGTGGCCGGCTGGACTCCTGAAAATCCGCGATACGCAGGATCCTCCCAGACCCAAGCTGGCACCAGTGCCAACTCGGGCTGGTTTGATAGTGCCAACGGAGTCCTACAATCTGCCATCTGGGTCAGGGGCTGGTGAGTTTTGTTTCAGAGGGAAAGGGCGGTGTTTATGTTTGGGGGCCTGTGGCCCGGAGTGCCAGGCTGGCTCCTGCAATTCCGCGATACGCAGGATGCCTCCCAGACCCAAGCTGGCACCAGTGCCAACCCTGGCTGGTTTGATAGTGCCAACGGAGTCCTACAATCTGCCATCAGGAAGCGGGGCTGGTGAGTTTTGTTTCAGAGGGAAAGGGCCGGTGTTTATGTTTGGGGGCCTGTGGCCCGGAGTGGCAGGCTGGCTCCTGAAAATCCACGATACGCAGGATGCCTCCCAGACCCAAGCTGGCACCTTGCCAACTTGGGCTGGTTTGATAGTGCCAACGGAGTCCTACAATCTGCCATCAGGAAGTGGGGCTGGTGAGTTTTGTTTCAGTGGGGACGGGCCGGTGTTTAGGTTTGGGGCCTGTGGCCCGGAGTGGCAGGCTGCCTCCTGAATATCCACGATACGCAGGATGCCTCCCAGACCCAAGCTGGCACCTGTGCCAACTCGGGCTGGTTTGATAGTGCCAACGGAGTCCTACAATCTGCCATCAGGGACAGGGGCTGGTGAGTTTTTTTCAGTGGGGACGGGCCAGTGTTTATGTTTGGGGGCCTGTGGCCCCAGTGGCCGGCTGGCTCCTGAAATTCTGCGATACGCAGGATGCCTCCCAGACCCAAGCTGGCACCTGTGCCAACTCGGGCTGGTTTGATAGTGCCAACGGAGTCCTACAATCTGCCATCAGGGACCGGGGCTGGTGAGTTTTGTTTCAGAGGGAAAGGGCCGGTGTTTATGTTTGGGGGCCTGTGGCCCGGAGTGGCAGGCTGGCTCCTGCAATTCCGCGATACGCAGGATGCCTCCCGACCCAAGCTGGCACCAGTGCCAACCCGGGCTGGTTTGATAGTGCCAACGGAGTCCTACAATCTGCCATCAGGAACAGGGGCTGGTGAGTTTTGTTTCAGTGGGAAAGGGCCGGTGTTTATGTTTGGGGCCTGTGGCCCGGAGTGGCAGGCTGGCTCCTGAAAATCCACGATACGCAGGATGCCTCCCAGACCAAGCTGGCACCAGTGCCAACCCGGGCTGGTTTGATAGTGCCAACGGAGTCCTACAATCTGCCATCAGGGCGGGGCTGGTGAGTTTTGTTTCAGAGGGAAAGGGCCGGTGTTTATGTTTGGAGGCCTCTGGCCTGGAGTGGCAGGCTGGCTCCTGAAAATCCACGATACGCAGGATGCCTCCCAGACCAAGCTGGCACCTGTGCCAACTCGGGCTGGTTTGATAGTGCCAACGGAGTCCTACAATCTGCCATCAGGAACCGGGGCTGGTGAGTTTTGTTCAGAGGGAAAGGGCCGGTGTTTATGTTTGGGGGCCTGTGGCCTGGAGTGGCAGGCTGGCTCCTGCAAATCCACGATACGCAGGATGCCTCCCAGACCCAAGCTGGCACGTGTGCCAGCTCGGGCTGGTTTGATAGTGCCAATGGAGTCCTACAATCTGCCATCATGGACAGGGGCTGGTGAGTTTTGTTTCAGTGGGAAAGGCCTGTGTTTATGTTTGAGGGCCTCTGGCATAGAGTGGTGGGCTGGCTCCTGAAAATCCACGATATGCAGGATGTCTCCCAGACCCAAGCTGGCACCTGTGCCAACTCGGGCTGATTTCGTAGTAGCAACGGAGTCCTACAATCTGCCATAAGGAATTGGGGCTGGTGAGTTTTGTTTCAGAGGGAAAGGGCCGGTTTTTATTTATGAGGGCCTGTGACCCGGAGTGGCAGGCTGGCTCCTGCAATTCCGCGATACGCAGGATGCCTCCCAGACCCAAGCTGGCACCTTTGCCAACCCTGGCTGGTTTGATAGTGCCAACAGAGTCCTACAATCTGCCATCAAGAACCAGGGCTGGTGAGTTTTGTTTCAGAGGGAAAGGGCCGGTGTTTAGGTTTGGAGGCCTGTGGCCCGGAGTGGCCGGCTGACTCCTGAAAATCCGCGATACGCAGGATGCCTCCCAGACCCAAGCTGGCACCAGTGCCAACTCGGGCTGGTTTGATAGTGCCAACGGAGTCCTACAATCTGCCATCTGGTCAGGGGCTGGTGAGTTTTGTTTCAGAGGGAAAGGGCCGGTGTTTATTTTGGGGGCCTGTGGCCCGGAGTGCCAGGCAGGCTCCTGCAATTCCGCGATACGCAGGATGCCTCCCAGACCCAAGCTGGCACCAGTGCCAACCCTAGCTGGTTTGATAGTGCCAACGGAGTCCTACAATCTGCCATCAGGAAGCGGGGCTGGTGAGTTTTGTTTCAAAGGAAAGGGCCAGTGTTTATGCTTGGAGGACTCTGGCCCGGAGTGGCAGGCTGGCTCCTGAAAATCCACGATAAGCAGGATGCCTCCCTGACGCAAGCTGGCACCTTTGCCAACTTGGGCTGGTTTGATAGTGCCAACGGAGTCCTACAATCTGCCATCAGGGACAGGGGCTGGTGAGTATTTTTTCAGAGGGACGGGCCAGTGTTTATGTTTGGGGCCTCTGGCACAGAGTGGTGGGCTGGTATCTGAAATCCTGCGATACGCAGGATGCCTCCCAGAACCAAGCTGGCACCTGTGCCAACCCGGGCTGGTTTGATAGTGCCAACGGAGTCCTACAATCTGCCATCAGGAAGTGGGGCTGGTGAGTTTTGTTTCAGTGGGACGGGCCGGTGTTTAGGTTTGGAGGCCTGTGGCCTGGAGTGGCAGGCTGCCTCCTGAATATCCACGATACGCAGGATGCCTCCCAGACCCAAGCTGGCACCTGTGCCAACTCGGGCTGGTTTGATAGTGCCAACGGTGTCCTACAATCTGGCATCTGGGACAGGGGCTGGTGAGTTTTTTTCAGTGGGACGGGCTAGTGTTTATGTTTGGGGGCCTGTGGCCCCCAGTGGCAGGCTGACTCCTGCAATTCCGCGATACGCAGGATGCCTCCCAGACCCAAGCTGGCACCAGTGCCAACCCGGGCTGGTTTGATAGTGCCAACAGAGTCCTACAATCTGCCATCAGGACAGGGGCTGGTGAGTTTTGTTTCAGAGGGAAAGGGACGGTGTTCATGTTTGGGGGCCTGTGGCCCGAGTGGCAGGCTGGCTCCTGCAATTCCGCGATACGCAGGATGTCTCCCGACCCAAGCTGGCACCAGTGCCAACCCGGGCTGGTTTGATAGTGCCAACGGAGTCCTACAATCTGCCATCAGGAACAGGGGCTGGTGAGTTTTGTTTCAGAGGGAAAGGGCCGGTGTTTAGGTTTGGGGCCTGTGGCCCGGAGTGGCAGGCTGGCTCCTGAAAATCCACGATACGCAGGATGCCTCCCTGACCCAAGCTGGCACCTTTGCCAACTCTGGCTGGTTTGATAGTGCCAACGGAGTCCTACAATCTGCCATCAGGGACAGGGGCTGGTGAGTATTTTTTCAGAGGGACGGGCCAGTGTTTATGTTGGGGGCCTGTGGCACAGAGTGGTGGGCTGGCTCTGAAATCCACGATACGCAGGATGCCTCCCAGAACCAAGCTGGCACCTGTGCCAACCCGGGCTGGTTTGATAGTGCCAACGGAGTCCAACAATCTGCCATCAGGAAGTGGGGCTGGTGAGTTTTGTTTCAGTGGGGACGGGCCGGTGTTTAGGTTTGGGGCCTGTGGCCTGGAGTGGCAGGCTGCCTCCTGAATATCCACGATACGCAGGATGCCTCCCAGACCCAAGCTGGCACCTGTGCCAACTCGGGCTGGTTTGATAGTGCCAACGGAGTCCTACAATCTGCCATCTGGGACAGGGGCTGGTGAGTTTTTTTCAGTGGGACGGGCCAGTGTTTATGTTTGGGGGCCTGTGGCCCGGAGTGGCAGGCTGGCCCTGCAATTCCGCGATACGCAGGATGCCTCCCAGACCCAAGCTGGCACCTTTGCCAACCCTGGCTGGTTTGATAGTGCCAACCGAGTCCTACAATCTGCCATCAGGAACAGGGCTGGTGAGTTTTGTTTCAGAGGGAAAGGGAGGGTGTTTATGTTTGGGGCCTGTGGCCCGGAGTGGCCGGCTGGCTCCTGAAAATCCGCGATACGCAGGATGCCTCCCAGACCAAGCTGGCACCAGTGCCAACTCGGGCTGGTTTGATAGTGCCAACGGAGTCCTACAATCTGCCATCAGGGTCAGGGGCTGGTGAGTTTTGTTTCAGAGGGAAAGGGCCGGTGTTTATGTTTGGGGCCTGTGGCCCGGAGTGCCAGGCAGGCTCCTGCAATTCCGCGATACGCAGGATGCCTCCCAGACCCAAGCTGGCACCAGTGCCAACCCGGGCTGGTTTGATAGTGCCAACGGAGTCCTACAATCTGCCATCAAGGAGCGGGGCTGGTGAGTTTTGTTTCAGAGGGAAAGGGCCAGTGTTTATGTTTGGAGGCTCTGGCCACAGTGGTGGGCTGGCTCTGAAATCCGCGATACGCAGGATGCCTCCCAGACCAAGCTGGCACCTGTGCCAACCCGGCTGGTTTGATAGTGCCAACGGAGTCCTACAATCTGCCATCAGGAAGTGGGCTGGTGAGTTTTGTTTCAGAGGGAAAGGGCCGGTGTTTAGGTTTGGGGCCTGTGGCCTGGAGTGGCAGGCTGCCTCCTGAATATCCACGATACGCAGGATGCCTCCCAGACCCAAGCTGGCACCTGTGCCAACTCGGGCTGGTTTGATAGTGCCAACGGAGTCCTACAATCTGGCATCTGGGACAGGGGCTGGTGAGATTTTGTTTCAGTGGGAAAGGCCTGTGTTTATGTTTGAGGGCCTCTGGCCCAGAGTGGTGGGCTGGCTCCTGAAAATCCACGATATGCAGGATGTCTCCCAGACCCAGCTGGCACCTGTGCCAACTCGGGCTGATTTGTAGTAGCCAACGGAGTCCTACAATCTGCCATCAGGAATTGGGGCTGGTGAGTTTTGTTTCAGAGGGAAAGGGCCGGTTTTTATTTATGAGGGCCTGTGACCCGGAGTGGCAGGCTGGCTCCTGCAATTCCGCGATACGCAGGATGCCTCCCAGACCCAAGCTGGCACCTTTGCCAACCCTGGCTGGTTTGATAGTGCCAACAGAGTCCTACAATCTGCCATCAAGAACCAGGGCTGGTGAGTTTTGTTTCAGAGGGAAAGGGCCGGTGTTTAGGTTTGGAGGCCTGTGGCCCGGAGTGGCCGGCTGGCTCCTGAAAATCCGCGATACGCAGGATGCCTCCCAGACCCAAGCTGGCACCAGTGCCAACTCGGGCTGGTTCATAGTGCCAACGGAGTCCTACAATCTGCCATCTGGGTCAGGGCTGGTGAGTTTTGTTTCAGAGGGAAAGGGCCGGTGTTTATTTGTGGGGGCCTGTGGCCCGGAGTGCCAGGCAGGCTCCTGCAATTCCGCGATACGCAGGATGCCTCCCAGACCCAAGCTGGCACCAGTGCCAACCCGGGCTGGTTTGATAGTGCCAACGGAGTCCTACAATCTGCCATCAGGAAGCGGGGCTGGTGAGTTTTGTTTCAAAGGGAAAGGGCCAGTGTTTATGCTTGGAGGACTCTGGCCCGGAGTGGCAGGCTGGCTCCTGAAAATCCACGATAAGCAGGATGCCTCCCTGACGCAAGCTGGCACCTTTGCCAACTTGGGCTGGTTTGATAGTGCCAACGGAGTCCTACAATCTGCCATCAGGGACAGGGGCTGGTGAGTTTTTTTCAGAGGGACGGGCCAGTGTTTATGTTTGGGGGCCTCTGGCACAGAGTGGTGGGCTGGTATCTGAAATCCTGCGATACGCAGGATGCCTCCCAGAACCAAGCTGGCACCTGTGCCAACCCGGGCTGGTTTGATAGTGCCAACGGAGTCCTACAATCTGCCATCAGGAAGTGGGGCTGGTGAGTTTTGTTTCAGTGGGAACGGGCCGGTGTTTAGGTTTGGAGGCCTGTGGCCTGGAGTGGCAGGCTGCCTCCTGAATATCCACGATACGCAGGATGCCTCCCAGACCCAAGCTGGCACCTGTGCCAACTCGGGCTGGTTTGATAGTGCCAACGGAGTCCTACAATCTGGCATCTGGGACAGGGGCTGGTGAGTTTTCTTTCAGTGTGGACGGGCTAGTGTTTATGTTTGGGGGCCTGTGGCCCCCAGTGGCAGGCTGACTCCTGCAATTCCGCGATACGCAGGATGCCTCCCAGACCCAAACTGGCACCAGTGCCAACCCGGGTTGGTTTGATAGTGCCAACAGAGTCCTACAATCTGCCATCAGGGACAGGGGCTGGTGAGTTTTGTTTCAGAGGGAAAGGGACGGTGTTCATGTTTGGGGGCCTGTGGCCCGGAGTGGCAGGCTGGCTCCTGCAATTCCGCGATACGCAGGATGTCTTCCGGACCCAAGCTGGCACCAGTGCCAACCCGGGCTGGTTTGATAGTGCCAACGGAGTCCTACAATCTGCCATCAGGAACAGGGGCTGGTGAGTTTTGTTACAGTGGGTAAGGGCCTGTGTTTAGGTTTGGGGCCTGTAGCCCGGAGTAGCAGGCTGGCTCCTGAAAATCCACGATACGCAGGATGCCTCCCTGACTCAAGCTGGCACCTTTGCCAACTCTGGCTAGTTTGATAGTGCCAACGGAGTCCTACAATCTGCCATCAGGGACAGGGGCTGGTGAGTATTTTTTCAGTGGGACGGGCCAGTGTTTATGTTTGGGGGCCTCTGGCACAGAGTGGTGGGCTGGCACCTGAAAGTCTGCGATACGCAGGATGCCTCCCAGAACCAAGCTGGCACCTGTGCCAACTCAGGCTGGTTTGATAGTGCCAACGGAGTCGTACAATCTCCCATCAGGGACAGGGTCTGGTGAGTTTTGTTTCAGAGGGAAAGGGCCCGTGATTAGGTTTGGGGTCTTGTGGCCCGGAGTGGCCGCCTGCCTCTTGAAAATCCACGATACGCAGGATGTCTCCCGGACCGAAGCTGGCACCAGTGCCAACCCTGGCTGGTTTGATAGTGCCAACGGAGTCCTACAATCTGCCATCAGGAACAGGGGCTGCTGAGTTTTGTTTCAGAGGGAAAGGGCCGGTGTTTAGGTTTCAGGCCTGTAGCCCGTAGTGGCAGGCTGGCACCTGAAAGTCTGCGATCCGCAGGATGCCTCCCAGAACCAAGCTGGCACCTGTGCCAACTCAGGCTGGTTTGATAGTGCCAACGGAGTCTTACAATCTGCCATCAGGGACAGGGTCTGGTGAGTTTTGTTTCAGAGGGAAAGGGCCGGTGATTAGGTTTGGGGGCTTGTGGCCCGGAGTGGCCGCCTGCCTCTTGAAAATCCACGATACGCAGGATGTCTCCCGGACCGAAGCTGGCACCAGTGCCAACCCTGGCTGGTTTGATAGTGCCAACGGAGTCCTACAATCTGCCATCAGGAACAGGGGCTGCTGAGTTTTGTTTCAGAGGGAAAGGGCCGGTGTTTAGGTTTGGGGCCTGTAGCCCGGAGTGGCAGGCTGGCTCCTGAAAATCCACGATACGCAGGATGCCTCCCTGACTCAAGCTGGCACCTTTGCCAACTCGGGCTGGTTTGATAGTGCCAACGGAGTCCTACAATCTGCCATCAGGACAGGGCTGGTGAGTATTTTTTCAGTGGGACGGGCCAGTGTTTATGTTTGGGGGCCTCTGGCACAGAGTGGTCGGCTGGCACCTGAAAATCCACGATATGCAGGATGCCTCCCAGACCCAAGCTGGCACGTGTGCCAACTCGGGCTGATTTGGTAGTACCAACGGAGTCCTACAATCTGCCATCTGGGTCAGGGGCTGGTGAGTTTTGTTTCAGAGGGAAAGGTACGGTGTTTATGTTTGGGGGCCTGTGGCCCAGAGTGCCAGGCAGGCTCCTGCAATTCCGCGATACGCAGGATGCCTCCCTGACCCAAGCTGGGACCAGTGCCAACCCGGGCTGGTTTGATAGTGCCAACGGAGTCCTACAATCTGCCATCATGGACAGGGGCTGGTGAGTTTTGTTTCAGTGGGAAAGGCCTGTGTTTATGTTTGAGGGCCTCTTGCATGGAGTGGTGGGCTGGCTCCTGAAAATCCACGATACGCAGGATGTCTCCCAGACCCAAGCTGGCACCTGTGCCAACTCGGGCTGATTTCGTAGTACCAACGGAGTCCTACAATCTGCCATCAGGAAGCGGGGCTGGTGAGTTTTGTTTCAGAGGGAAAGGGACGGTGTTCATGTTTGGGGGCCTGTGGCCCGGAGTGGCAGGCTGGCTCCTGCAATTCCACGATACGCAGGATGCCTCCCAGAACCAAGCTGGCACCTGTGCCAACTCAGGCTGGTTTGATAGTGCCAACGGATTCGTACAATCTCCCATCAGGGACAGGGTCTGGTGAGTTTTGTTTCAGAGGGAAAGGGCCGTGTTTAGGTTTGGGGCCTGTGGCCCGCAGTGGCCGCTGCCTCTGAAAATCCACGATACGCAGGATGTCTCCCTGACCGAAGCTGGCACCAGTGCCAACCCGGGTGGTTTGATAGTGCCAACGGAGTCCTACAATCTCCATCAGGGACAGGGGCTGGTGAGTTTTGTTTCAGAGGGAAAGGGCCGGTGTTTATGTTTGGGGGCCTGTGGCCAGAGTGGCAGGCTGGCTCCTCAAAATCCATGATACGCAGGATGCATCCCAGACCCAAGCTGGCACGTCTGCCAAATCGGGCTGGTTTGATAGTGCCAACCGAGTCCTACAATCTGCCATCAGGAACAGGGGCTGGTGAGTTTTGTTTCAGAGGGAAAGGGCCGGTGTTTAGTTTGGGGGCCTGTGGCTTGGAGTGGCAGGCTGGCTCCTGAAATTCCGCGATACGCAGGATGCCTCCCTGACCCAAGCTGGAACCAGTGACAGCTCCGGCTGGTTTGATAGTGCCAATGGAGTCCTACAATCTGCCATCATGGACAGGGGCTGGTGAGTTTTGTTTCAGTGGGAAAGGCCTGTGTTTATGTTTGAGGGCCTCTGGCATGGAGTGGTGGGCTGGCTCCTGAAAATCCACGATATGCAGGATGTCTCCCAGACCCAAGCTGGCACCTGTGCCAACTCGGGCTGGTTTCGTAGTACCAACGGAGTCCTACAATCTGCCATAAGGAATTGGGGCTGGTGAGTTTTGTTTCAGAGGGAAAGGGCCGGTTTTTATTTTTGAGGGCCTGTGCCCGGAGTGGCAGGCTGGCTCCTGAAAATCCACGATACGCAGGATGCCTCCCTGACCCAGCTGGCACCTTTGCCAACTCGGGCTGGTTTGATAGTGCCAACGGAGTCCTACTATCTGCCATCAAGGACAGGGGCTGGTGAGTATTTTTTCAGTGGGACGGGCCAGTGTTTATGTTTGGGGGCCTCTGGCACAGAGTGGTCGGCTGGCACCTGAAAATCCACGATATGCAGGATGCCTCCCAGACCCAAGCTGGCACGTGTGCCAACTCGGGCTGATTTGGTAGTACCAACGGAGTCCTACAATCTGCCATCTGGGTCAGGGGCTGGTGAGTTTTGTTTCAGAGGGAAAGGTACGGTGTTTATGTTTGGGGGCCTGTGGCCCAGAGTGCCAGGCAGGCTCCTGCAATTCCGCGATACGCAGGATGCCTCCCTGACCCAAGCTGGGACCAGTGCCAACCCGGGCTGGTTTGATAGTGCCAATGGAGTCCTACAATCTGCCATCATGGACAGGGGCTGGTGAGTTTTGTTTCAGTGGGAAAGGCTGTGTTTATGTTTGAGGGCCTCTTGCATGGAGTGGTGGGCTGGCTCCTGAAAATCCACGATATGCAGGATGTCTCCCAGACCCAAGCTGGCACCTGTGCCAACTCGGGCTGATTTGTAGTACCAACGGATTCCTACAATCTGCCATCAGGAACGGGGCTGGTGAGTTTTGTTTCAGAGGGAAAGGGACGGTGTTTATGTTTGGGGCCTGTGGCCCGGAGTGGCAGGCTGGCTCCTGCAATTCCACGATACGCAGGATGCCTCCAGAACCAAGCTGGCACCTGTGCCAACTCAGGCTGGTTTGATAGTGCCAACGGAGTCGTACAATCTCCCATCAGGGACAGGGTCTGGTGAGTTTTGTTTCAGAGGGAAAGGGCCGGTGATTAGGTTTGGGGGCCTGTGGCCCGCAGTGGCCGCCTGCCTCTTGAAAATCCACGATACGCAGGATGTCTCCGTGACCGAAGCTGGCACCAGTGCCAACCCCGGGTGGTTTGATATTGCCAACGGTGTCTTACAATCTCCCATCAGGGACAGGGTCTGGTGAGTTTTGTTTCAGAGGGAAAGGGCCAGTGTTTATGTTTGGGGGACTGTGGTCCAGAGTGGCAGGCTGGCTCCTCAAAATCCATGATACGCAGGATGCCTCCCAGACCCAAGCTGGCACCTCTGCCAACTCAGTCTGGTTTGATAGTGCCAACCGAGTCCTACAATCTGCCATCAGGAACCGGGGCTGGTGAGTTTTGTTTCAGAGGGAAAGGGCCGGTGTTTAGGTTTGGGGGCCTGTGGCTTGGAGTGGCTGGCTGGCTCCTGAAATTCCGCGATACGCAGGATGCCTCCCTGACCCAAGCTGGAACCAGTGACAGCTCCGGCTGGTTTGATAGTGCCAATGGAGTCCTACAATCTGCCATCATGGACAGGGGCTGGTGAGTTTTGTTTCAGTGGGAAAGGCCTGTGTTTATGTTTGAGGCCTCTGCATGGAGTGGTGGCTGGCTCCTGAAATCCACGATATGCAGGATGTCTCCCAGACCCAAGCTGGCACCTGTGCCAACTCGGGCTGGTTTCGTAGTACCAACGGAGTCCTACAATCTGCCATAAGGAATTGGGGCTGGTGAGTTTTGTTTCAGAGGGAAAGGGCCGGTTTTTATTTTTGAGGGCCTGTGACCCGGAGTGGCAGGCTGGCTCCTGAAAATCCACGATACGCAGGATGCCTCCCTGACTCAATCTGGCACCTTTGCCAACTCGGGCTGTTTTGATAGTGCCAACGGAGTCCTACTATCTGCCATCAAGGACAGGGGCTGGTGAGTATTTTTTCAGTGGGACGGGCCAGTGTTTATGTTTGGGGGCCTCTGGCACAGAGTGGTCGGCTGGCACCTGAAAATCCACGATATGCTGGATGCCTCCCAGACCCAAGCTGGCACGTGTGCCAACTCGGGCTGATTTGGTAGTACCAACGGAGTCCTACAATCTGCCATCTGGGTCAGGGGCTGGTGAGTTTTGTTTCAGAGGGAAAGGTACGGTGTTTATGTTTGGGGCCTGTGGCCCAGAGTGCCAGGCAGGCTCCTGCAATTCCGCGATACGCAGGATGCCTCCCTGACCCAAGCTGGGACCAGTGCCAACCCGGGCTGGTTTGATAGTGCCAATGGAGTCCTACAATCTGCCATCATGGACAGGGGCTGGTGAGTTTTGTTTCAGTGGGAAAGGCCTGTGTTTATGTTTGAGGGCCTCTTGCATGGAGTGGTGGGCTGGCTCCTGAAAATCCACGATATGCAGGATGTCTCCCAGACCCAAGCTGGCACCTGTGCCAACTCGGGCTGATTTCGTAGTACCAACGGATTCCTACAATCAGCCATCAGGAAGCGGGGCTGGTGAGTTTTGTTTCAGAGGGAAAGGGCCGGTGTTTATGTTTGGGGGCCTGTGGCCCGGAGTGGCAGGCTGGCTCCTGCAATTCCACGATACGCAGGATGCCTCCCAGAACCAAGCTGGCACCTGTGCCAACTCAGGCTGGTTTGATAGTGCCAACGGATTCGTACAATCTCCCATCAGGGACAGGGTCTGGTGAGTTTTGTTTCAGAGGGAAAGGGCCGGTGATTAGGTTTGGGGGCCTGTGGCCCGCAGTGGCCGCCTGCCTCTTGAAAATCCACGATACGCAGGATGTCTCCGTGACCGAAGCTGGCACCAGTGCCAACCCCGGGTGGTTTGATATTGCCAACGGTGTCTTACAATCTCCCATCAGGGACAGGGTCTGGTGAGTTTTGTTTCAGAGGGAAAGGCCAGTGTTTATGTTTGGGGGACTGTGGTCCAGAGTGGCAGGCTGGCTCCTCAAAATCCATGATACGCAGGATGCATCCCAGACCCAAGCTGGCACGTCTGCCAAATCAGTCTGGTTTGATAGTGCCAACCGAGTCCTACAATCTGCCATCAGGAACCGGGGCTGGTGAGTTTTGTTTCAGAGGGAAAGGGCCGGTGTTTAGGTTTGGGGGCCTGTGGCTTGGAGTGGCTGGCTGGCTCCTGAAATTCCGCGATACGCAGGATGCCTCCCTGACCCAAGCTGGAACCAGTGACAGCTCCGGCTGGTTTGATAGTGCCAATGGAGTCCTACAATCTGCCATCATGGACAGGGGCTGGTGAGTTTTGTTTCAGTGGGAAAGGCCTGTGTTTATGTTTGAGGGCCTCTGGCATGGAGTGGTGGGCTGGCTCCTGAAAATCCACGATATGCAGGATGTCTCCCAGACCCAAGCTGGCACCTGTGCCAACTCGGGCTGGTTTCGTAGTACCAACGGAGTCCTACAATCTGCCATAAGGAATTGGGGCTGGTGAGTTTTGTTTCAGAGGGAAAGGGCCGGTTTTTATTTTTGAGGGCCTGTGACCCGGAGTGGCAGGCTGGCTCCTGCAATTCCGCGATACGCAGGATGCCTCCCAGACCCAAGCTGGCACGTTTGCCAACACTGGCTGGTTTGATAGTGCCAACGGAGTCCTACAATCTGCCATCAAGAACCAGGGCTGGTGAGTTTTGTTTCAGAGGGAAAGGGCCGGTGTTTATGTTTGGAGGCCTGTGGCCCGGAGTGGCCGGCTGGCTCCTGCAATTCCTCGATACGCAGGATGTCTCCCGGACCCAAGCTGGCACCTGTGCCAACCCTAGCTGGTTTGATACTGCCAACGGATTCCTACAATCTGCCATCAGGAAGCGGGGCTGGTGAGTTTTGTTTCAAAGGGAAAGGGCCAGTGTTTATGTTTGGGGGCCTCTGGCACAGAGTGGTGGGCTGGTATCTGAAATCCTGCGATACGCAGGATGCCTCCCAGAACCAAGCTGGCACCTGTGCCAACCCGGGCTGTTTTGATAGTGCCAACAGAATCCTACAATCTGCCATCAGGAAGCAGTGCTGGTGAGTTTTGTTTCAGTGGGGACGGGCCGGTGTTTATGTTTGGGGGCCTGTGGCCCGGAGTGGCAGGCTGCCTCCTGAATATCCACGATACGCAGGATGCCTCCCAGACCCAAGCTGGCACGTGTGCCACCTCGGGCTCTTTTGATAGTGCCAACGGTGTCCTACAATCTGGCATCTGTGACAGGGGCTGGTGAGTTTTTTTTCAGTGGGGACGGGCCAGTGTTTATGTTTTGGGGCCTGTGGCCCGGAGTGGCAGGCTGGCTCCTGCAATTCCGCGATACGCAGGATGCCTCCCAGACCGAAGCTGGCACGTTTGCCAACACTGGCTGGTTTGATAGTGCCAACAGAGTCCTACAATATTCCATCAGGAACCGGGGCTGGTGAGTTTTGTTTCAGAGGGAAAGGGCCGGTGATTTTGTTTGGGGGCCTGTGGCCCGGAGTGGCAGGCTGGCTCCTGAAAATCAGCGATACGCAGGATGCCTCCCACACCCAAGCTGGCACCAGTGCCAACTCCTGCTGGTTTGGTAGTGCCAATGGAGTCCTACAATATTCCATCAGGAACCGGGGCTGCTGAATTTGGTTTCACAGGGAAAGGGCCGGTGTTTAGGTTTGGGGGCCTGTGGCCCGGAGTGGACAGCTGCCTCCTGAAAATCCGCAATACACAGGATGCCGCCCAGACCCAAGTTGGCACCAGAGCCAACTCCTGCTTGTTTGATAGTGCACACGGAGTTTTACAATATGCCATCTGGAACCGGATCTGGTAGGTTTTGTTTCAGAGGGAAAGGGCCGGTGTTTAGGTTTGTGGGCTGGCCCCTGAAAATCTGCAATACGCAGGATGCCTCCCAGACCCCAGCTGGCACCTTTGCCAACCCTGGCTGGTTTGATAGTGCCAACAGAGTCCTACAATCTGCCATCAGGAACCAGGGCTGCTGAGTTTGCTTTCAGAGGGAAAGTGCCGGTGTTTAGGTTTGGAGGCCTGTGGCCCGGAGTGGCAGGCTGGCTCCTGAAAATCAGCGGTACGCAGGATGCCTCCCGGACCCAAGCTGGCCCCAGTGCCAACTCGGGCTGGTTTGATAGTGCCAACGGAGTCCTACAATCTGCCATCTGGGACAGGGGCTGGTGAGTTTGGTTTCAGAGGGAAAGGGCGGGAGTTTAGGTTTGTGGGCTGGCTCCTGAAAATCAGCAATACGCAGGATGCCTCCCAGACCCAAGCTGGCACCTGTGGCAACTCGGGCTGATTTGGTAGTGCCAATGTGTCACAGACATTTCTTTTATGAAAAATCCTCTTTCAGGATTTTTCCTGCTGAAGCTGAGAAGTTCAGCAACAATACATAAACAACAGGTTTACCTGCTGCTGTGGAAATGCAACAGGCCTGCCTGGATTGGCCCAGCTTGGATGTTTAGAGATAGTGGCCAATCCAGGACTGAGCTCTCTTGGAGACAGTGAGAGAGAGCTCCTTTGTTCTTCATTCTTTGCTTGCTATTCTTAGCTTAGCAGCTTCTGGAAACTCTGCCTGCTTTTTCTTTTAGTATAGTATATGTATATATCATAAATAATAAATCAAGCCTTCTGATGATGGAGTCAAAGATCTCGTCTCTTCCCTCACCTGAAAACCCTAATCACAATTGGTGACCCCAACTGAGGAGGACATTCATCACTTGGTGAGATCACCAGAGGAGCAGAATGGTTTCTAGCCAAGCTGAAGAAGCAAAGATCCACATTTGGACAGAGTTCACAGCAAGGCTGACCACAAAGAGACTTTTGAGAGCCTCCAGGAAGATGGCCAGAAAGCCCTTCACCTCGAGCAGCAGCTGGCCAGAGCGTGCTGGACTCTCTCAGAAGGTACCGTTGGGTTTTCCCTTCCTGAAAATGTGGCCCTGCGCACATGGTGGCTGCTATGGTGGACAAATTTTCCCACTGGGGCCGAGGTCCATTTCTCTCCCTCAGAGGAGAGACTTATCGCCCTCTGGCAAAAATGGGTTGAAGAGGACACAATGTTCCTATGGAGAAGAGACATTTATATGAGTTTTTTCGATGGGCAAAGTTTTTTGGATTTTTCACTAATGTGCTCTATGCGTGGATTCGTACGTGTGGGAAGCATGGAGTCGCTTTGCCAAGCTGTTTCGGACCAGGGTTTCGGTTGCCCTCGCAGCTACCCGGTCTTTCAGGCACTTTTTTCGCATTTTAAAACGAAGAGCACTGCTTTTCCCTAGGATCGCTGAAGCAAGGGCAGGCACCATTTCCCCCGCTCCCAGGAGAAGACCCTTTGGAGGGGGACGAACGGCTGTTTCCCAGCCCCCCCCATCCCAGCGAAATTTCGCCG
>JAFCGX010000600.1:0-79092 GCA_019023105.1 Diglossa brunneiventris
GCAACAACAAGGTAACTGTAGTGAGGTGTGTTTCCTCCTCCGCTTCACTGTGATAGTAGAATTTTAATGAGCACTTCCAAAACTTGGTCTTAGCATAGTCTGGTGACGTGTCTCAGTAGAGCAGTGTCCTAGGGTGACTTGATGATGCTTGCATCCCCAGTCATCTGTTCTGTTAATGCTGGATATTATATTCTCCACCTTCAAGACTGGTTCTGAGAGCAAAGGTGGGGAGAAGAAGAAGCACGGAGTTTGTTATCAGAGGCTGCACTGACTCTTCTAAAAGCAACACTGCTCCACATTCTGTGCTACACTGTGTTGTCCGGGCACTGATGGAGCAGAACAGAGTCTTCCTTTGCTTTTCAGTTGGTTTAGCTGGCTGAGGCAGAGTTTTCCCTGGACTGTCCTTTTTTCTTTCCCCTTTCTTGGAACTGTTCAAACCTGCTCCGGACTGGGACCTGGGAAGCACTGAGAGCTTGCACTTTGTGGCCTATGGGGGCCTGCTCTGGGCAGCAGCCTTTCCCAGTGCCGGAGGCATTGATAACAGAGCGAGCACCCAGAGGAGAGACTTTGGGAATTTGTCCTTTCTTCAGAGCGGCGATTGAGTTTTGTCATCTGGTACTGTTGGTTTTTTTGTGCTGGGGAGTGCTTCGCCTCTGTTAAATAAACAGGTTTTTTCCACTTCTCTCAGAGGAAATTTTTCCCAAAGCAGTCGAGGGGAGGGCCGTGTGGGTGGGCTTTCTGTGGGGGGCCCCTGAGACATAAACTTGAAGGAATTTAGGGATTTTAGAGGGCTGAGGTTTTAGTTTGAGATAAGTCTTATGATAGTTGATCAAAATCAATAGGTAGGCCTTGATGAAGTTAAGAGTTAGTAGTTAACTAAGAATTGATTGCTTGTCAACATCATGTTTGGTTAGCTGGGTTTCTAATGAAGAATATAGAAACGGATAAATAGTTTTGGGAGCATAAGACAATTGTAAGCCTCCGCTGTTCTGAAACCTATTGAAGGCGGGAATGGGAGTTCTACCAATGGGTTCATTTGTCATATTTGCTTTGAAAATGTAGAAAGTTCAGAATGAGGAAGACTTCATTTCTTTCCGCATTTTGGAACCCCTCCCCATGAAAGGGACCACCGACTCATTTTGAGGAACAAACTACACATGCTTAATAGCTTTTGAACTAATTACCATATGAAATGGGGAAGGGGATGTACCAAAATTATGAATATGTATTTGTATTTTGGGTATTCAATACTTGTCTAGGTGAAAGGACTCTGTAATCACCTGTAAATCACAGAGTGTATTTGGGAGCTCTCCCGCACGCTGCCCGGCGTTGCAATAAACGTACACTGTCTAACTTTAAACTGTTAGAGAGTCTTTGTCCGTCACAGTTGGATAGCAGTACTAGATCAATATTTTTAAGAAATCACCCCTGCTTGAGGTTTGCTGCCAAATTGGCCCTAAACCAGGACAAGCAGGATGTGCCACTTAGAGAATGATGGAATCACTTTGGTTGGAAACGACTTTGAAGAACATTGAGTCTAAATGGAATTAGCAAATACAACCATCAAGAAATGTTTTGCTGTCTGAAGAGAACATGCTTTATCTGGTAAGCTTTGCAAGTATTTGTGTCATCACAAGCACGCATGTCCAATGCATTGGATGGGTATATCATAAGAAACCTGTGCAAATCAACAGAATGATTCCCAGGGTAGGATATTGGCATGTTTCATCCTTCATCCCGACTTCTTCCAATGAATTATTTTTATCAAGTAAGGATTGGAATTGTTACTCTTTTGACGGTTCTTCTTGTATTCCTGACATTTATGGCATAGCAATGCCGAATGGGTTATTCACCTAGTTTCTCAGATAAACCAAGATTTAGTGTTGCTTAAGCTGGAGGCAGAAATATTGAAATCCTCCAGCCTCCTTCTTAGTACCTAATTTCTATTACAAAATCAGTGCACAATCTTGTCCCTTAAGGTCCAGCTAGCTCAGTTGATAGCAACAGGGTGACATTGGTAGGGCTCACATGATGCTGCACACAGAAGCCCTCAGGGTGCACCTCTAGCAGGCAGTAATTCCATGCAGTTGGACCATGCCAGTGCTGACTTTGGATCACCAGAAGAGTAGAACTAGGGAGATTTGATGGAGAACTCTCTGGAGGAAGTGGCCCGAAGAAGACAGCACAAATCCCATCTGTGTGTTTGTACAAATAATTGGAGTTCCATTTACAGAAAAAGATCTTCAAATCGATCTAGCTTTTTCTGTAGATTATTTGTCAACTATATGCATGAGATGGACAGTTTCACTGAGCATCTGAAATACAGCTGTGTTGAAGTGGATTGATTCAGGCTTGGGAAGCAATGACATCAAGCTTTTCAGGAATTGCTGGGATGCAAGTCCCCCAGAAATTTATCTACTTTTAATGTCCAGATGCTTTTTAAAATAATGGGTGACTATTTAGCTTCCTAATAGTTTGATCAGAAATACAAAGAAAATTTTAAACTCACATCTTTTCTAGCTTGAATATTTTTCTTCATTTCTTTCCTGGTTTCCAATTGAGTTATGCAAATCATATGATTACCTAATGAGAACTCATGCTGTAGAAATATATTTCATGCTATACTTCCAAGTCAAGGCCATGTTTCTCCTGGATCTGTTAAAAAAACAACAACTCTATCTGGATTCTCTCTAGCCCACACTCATCATGATTTGAAAATCGTTTCCATATTATATTTTGACTTGACATGGTGCAATTCTATTCAGAAATTCAAGGCTCTATTGTTAGGTTGTTTCTATGGTTTTCTGGCACTTCGAACTTCCCACGACCACTCTTTGCAGCTATGTATTTTTGCAGCAAGTCGTCACAGGGGTCTGTGAGAAGTTTTAATGTGAAGAAGAACGAACATGCAAAATACATGTGACATACTCAACATATTTCACTTCAGAAAGTTACAGTTTGCTTAGACGGAATGAAATACCAAATACATCAACTTAACATGTCTAAATCTTGGAAATCTATTACCTGAACTTTGAGTCAGTTTGCAGGACAGGACTCTGTAGAAATGCAAATGTGAAGTCCAAGGAATAGAGCAGAGGGTGTACTGGGCAGGGGTACAGAAGATTGCTCTGAAGGGTAATGCCAGCAAGATTGTATCTTATGAAGATAGCAGCTGCTTCTGCACAGAGAATTTGCGCCACAAGCCTAGTTTTCTGGGGACATTTGACCTGTACACTCTTGAGGGCTGGCAGATGTGAACGAATCTGATCTTTGATCATTGTTTCTGTTGAATGTTTATGACCAGATTTCATATGGTGTACTTTACCGTTTCATATTATAAACAGATATGTTTCAAGGGTTTGAAAGCCGTAGATGAAAGTGAGGGTGCAAGTATGAGATGGCTGTCAAAAAATTGAGTTTCTGATTTAAGCAAACTATCAAAAGAAAAATTCAATCCACTCCTATGAGACACATTCCTGTTTCCACTATGTGTCACAAGGAGAAACTGTGCCAGGACAGAAAACATCTCAGATCGTCTTCTAGACGTTGCAGGGGGTCTTCTGAGTGTTTGCAAGAATCAAAAGAAACTTGTCCAAAATGCCTCCTTTTCGAATTTTAATGTGTCTGGAAAAGGCAGGCGCTTGGAGAAGTATTGTTTTCTATGAATTTGCAAGCTGCGCACACATTCCCAGTGTTGGGCGGCTTCGTTCTTCTCCTTTCGGAAGCTGCCGCTCTCTCCTGCTCTGGGAGGGGAGGAGGCGGCTTCTTCGCCAGCAGAGCAGTGTGCCGGTCGCAGAGCATTTTGCCGGTCACAGAGCAGTTTGCCGGTCACAGAGCAGTTTGCCGGGTGCAGATCATCTTGCCGGTCACAGAGCAGTTCCATTGGTGCAGATCATTGTGCCGGTCACAGAGCAGTCTGCCGGGTGCAGTGCACTCGTGCCGGTCACAATGCACTCCGGAGCGCGGCTTCTGCCCAATGAGTCCCGGGACAGGCGCTTAGCCTCGGAGAGCTCTGTATCTTCATTTTTAGCAGCTCTTGCCGCCTACATCTTAGCAAAAGCTTTTTCACAAATTCTGGCAAGGAGAAACTGTGCCACGACTGAAAACATCTCTGATCGTCTTCTAGACGTTGCAGGGGGGTCTTCTGAGTGTTTGCAAGAATCAAAAGAAAGTTGTCCAAAATGCCTCCTTTTCCAATTTTAATGTGTCTGGAAAAGGCAGGAGCTTGGAAAAGTATTGTTTTCTATGAATTTGCAAGCTGCGCACACATTCCCAGTGTTGTGCGGCTTCGTTCTTCTCCTTTCGGAAGCTGCCGCTCTCTCCTGCTTCGGGAGGCGAGGAGAAGGCTTCTTCGCCAGCAGAGCAGTTTGCCGGTCGCAGAGCAGTTTGCCGGTCACAGAGCAGTTTGCCGGTCACAGAGCAGTTTTGCCGAGTGCAGATCATTTTGCCGGTCACAGTGCAGTGTTCCGGGTGCAGATCATCTTGCCGGTCACAGAGCAGTTCCATTGGTGCAGATCATTGTGCCGGTCACAGAGCAGTTTGCCGAGTGCAGATCATCTTGCCGGTCACAGAACATGCCGTGCAGATTTGCCGTCACAGTGCAGTGTTCCGGTGCAGATCATCTTGCCGGTCACAGAGCATTCCCTGGGTGCAGATCATTTTGCCGGTCACAGGGCAGTTTTCCGGGTGCAGATCATCTTGCCGTCACAGAGCATTCCATTGTGCAGATCATTCTGCCGGTCACAGAGCATTGCCGGGTGCAGTGCACTCGTGCCGGTCACATGCACTCCGGAGCGCGGCTTCTGCCCAATGAGTCCCGGGACAGGCGCTTAGCCTCGGAGAGCTCTGTATCTTCATTTTTAGCAGCTCTTGCCGCCTACATCTTAGCAAAAAGCTTTTTCACAAATTCTGGCAAGGAGAAACTGTGCCACGACTGAAAACATCTCTGATCGTCTTCTAGACGTTGCAGGGGGGTCTTCTGAGTGTTTGCAAGAATCAAAAGAAAGTTGTCCAAAATGCCTCCTTTTCCAATTTTAATGTGTCTGGAAAAGGCAGGAGCTTGGAAAGTATTGTTTTCTATGAATTTGCAAGCTGCGCACACATTCCCAGTGTTGTGCGGCTTCGTTCTTCTCCTTTCGGAAGCTGCCGCTCTCTCCTGCTTCGGGAGGCGAGGAGAGCTTCTCGCCAGCAGAGCTTTCCGTCGCTCGCAGAGCAGTTGGTGCAGTCGCCGGTCACAGCAGTTTTCCGCCGCGTCACAGAGCAGTTTCCGTGCATCATTGGCAGGTCACGAGCAGTGCCGGGTGCAGATCATTTTGCCGGTCACAGTGCAGTGTTCCGGGTGCAGATCATCTTGCCGGTCACAGAGCAGTTCCCTGGTGCAGATCATTTTGCCGGTCACAGGCAGTTTGCCGGTGCAGATCATCTTGCCGGTCACAGAGCAGTTTCCATTGGTGCAGATCATTCTGCCGGTCACAGAGCAGTTTGCCGGGTGCAGTGCACTCGTGCCGGTCACAGTGCACTCCGGAGCGCGGCTTCTGCCCAATGAGTCCCGGGACAGGCGCTTAGCCTCGGAGAGCTCTGTATCTTCATTTTTAGCAGCTCTTGCCGCCTACATCTTAGCAAAAAGCTTTTTCACAAATTCTGGCAAGGAGAAACTGTGCCACGACTGAAACATCTCTGATCGTCTTCTAGACGTTGCAGGGGGGTCTTCTGAGTGTTTGCAAGAATCAAAAGAAAGTTGTCCAAAATGCCTCCTTTTCCAATTTTAATGTGTCTGGAAAAGGCAGGAGCTTGGAAAAGTATTGTTTTCTATGAATTTGCAAGCTGCGCACACATTCCCAGTGTTGTGCGGCTTCGTTCTTCTCCTTTCGGAAGCTGCCGCTCTCTCCTGCTTCGGGAGGCGAGGAGAAGGCTTCTTCGCCAGCAGAGCAGTTTGCCGGTCGCAGAGCAGTTTGCCGGTCACAGAGCAGTTTGCCGAGTGCAGATCATTTTGCCGTCCAGTCACAGTGCAGTGTTCCGGGTGCAGATCATCTTGCCGGTCACAGAGCAGTTCCCTGGGTGCAGATCATTGTGCCGGTCACAGAGCAGTTTGCCGAGTGCAGATCATCTTGCCGGTCACAGAACAGTCTGCCGGGTGCAGATCATTCTGCCGGTCACAGAGCACTTTGCCGGGGACACTGCTCTCGTGCCGGTCACAGTGCACTCCGGAGCGCGGCTTCTGCCCAATGAGTCCCGGGACAGGCGCTTAGCCTCGGAGAGCTCTGTATCTTCATTTTTAGCAGCTCTTGCCGCCTACATCTTAGCAAAAAGCTTTTTCACAAATTCTGGCAAGGAGAAACTGTGCCACGACTGAAAACATCTCTGATCGTCTTCTAGACGTTGCAGGGGGGTCTTCTGAGTGTTTGCAAGAATCAAAAGAAAGTTGTCCAAAATGCCTCCTTTTCCAATTTTAATGTGTCTGGAAAAGGCAGGAGCTTGGAAAAGTATTGTTTTCTATGAATTTGCAAGCTGCGCACACATTCCCAGTGTTGTGCGGCTTCGTTCTTCTCCTTTCGGAAGCTGCCGCTCTCTCCTGCTTCGGGAGGCGAGGAGAAGGCTTCTTCGCCAGCAGAGCAGTTTGCCGGTCGCAGAGCAGTTTGCCGGTCACAGAGCAGTTTACCGGTCACAGAGCAGTTTGCCGAGTGCAGATCATTTTGCCGGTCACAGTGCAGTGTTCCGGGTGCAGATCATCTTGCCGGTCACAGAGCAGTTCCATTGGTGCAGATCATTTTGCCGGTCACAGGCAGTTTGCCGGGTGCAGATCATCTTGCCGGTCACAGAGCAGTTCCATTGGTGCAGATCATTCTGCCGGTCACAGAGCAGTCTGCCGGGGGCAGTGCACTCGTGCCGGTCACAATGCACTCCGGAGCGCGGCTTCTGCCCAATGAGTCCCGGGACAGGCGCTTAGCCTCGGAGAGCTCTGTATCTTCATTTTTAGCAGCTCTTGCCGCCTACATCTTAGCAAAAGCTTTTTCACAAATTCTGGCAAGGAGAAACTGTGCCACGACTGAAAACATCTCTGATCGTCTTCTAGACGTTGCAGGGGGGTCTTCTGAGTGTTTGCAAGAATCAAAAGAAAGTTGTCCAAAATGCCTCCTTTTCCAATTTTAATGTGTCTGGAAAAGGCAGGAGCTTGGAAAAGTATTGTTTTCTATGAATTTGCAAGCTGCGCACACATTCCCAGTGTTGTGCGGCTTCGTTCTTCTCCTTTCGGAAGCTGCCGCTCTCTCCTGCTTCGGGAGGCGAGGAGAAGGCTTCTTCGCCAGCAGAGCAGTTTGCCGGTCACAGAGCAGTTTACCGGTCACAGTGCAGTGTTCCGGGTGCAGATCATCTTGCCGGTCAGGAGCATTCCATTGGTGCAGATCATTGTGCCGGTCACAGAGCAGTTTGCCGAGTGCAGATCATCTTGCCGGTCACAGAACAGTCTGGCGGGTGCAGATCATTCTGCCGGTCACAGAGCACTTTGCCGGGTACAGTGCTCTCGTGCCGGTCACAGTGCACTCCGGAGCGCGGCTTCTGCCCAATGAGTCCCGGGACAGGCGCTTAGCCTCGGAGAGCTCTGTATCTTCATTTTTAGCAGCTCTTGCCGCCTACATCTTAGCAAAAAGCTTTTTCACAAATTCTGGCAAGGAGAAACTGTGCCACGACTGAAAACATCTCTGATCGTCTTCTAGACGTTGCAGGGGGGTCTTCTGAGTGTTTGCAAGAATCAAAAGAAAGTTGTCCAAAATGCCTCCTTTTCCAATTTTAATGTGTCTGGAAAAGGCAGGAGCTTGGAAAAGTATTGTTTTCTATGAATTTGCAAGCTGCGCACACATTCCCAGTGTTGTGCGGCTTCGTTCTTCTCCTTTCGGAAGCTGCCGCTCTCTCCTGCTTCGGGAGGCGAGGAGAAGGCTTCTTCGCCAGCAGAGCAGTTTGCCGGTCGCAGAGCAGTTTGCCGGTGCAGAGCAGTTTGCCGGTCACAGAGCAGTTTCGGTGCAGATCATCTTGCCGGTCACAGAGCAGTTTTCCGGGTGCAGATCATTTTGCCGGTCACAGGCAGTTTGCCGGGTGCAGATCATCTTGCCGGTCACAGAGCAGTTCCATTGGTGCAGATCATTGTGCCGGTCACAGAGCAGTTTGCCGAGTGCAGATCATCTTGCCGGTCACAGAGCAGTTTGCCGGGTGCAGATCATTCTGCCGGTCACAGAGCACTTTGCCGGGTGCAGTGCACTCGTGCCGGTCACAATGCACTCCGGAGCGCGGCTTCTGCCCAATGAGTCCCGGGACAGGCGCTTAGCCTCGGAGAGCTCTGTATCTTCATTTTTAGCAGCTCTTGCCGCCTACATCTTAGCAAAAAGCTTTTTCACAAATTCTGGCAAGGAGAAACTGTGCCACGACTGAAAACATCTCTGATCGTCTTCTAGACGTTGCAGGGGGTCTTCTGAGTGTTTGCAAGAATCAAAAGAAAGTTGTCCAAAATGCCTCCTTTTCCAATTTTAATGTGTCTGGAAAAGGCAGGAGCTTGGAAAAGTATTGTTTTCTATGAATTTGCAAGCTGCGCACACATTCCCAGTGTTGTGCGGCTTCGTTCTTCTCCTTTCGGAAGCTGCCGCTCTCTCCTGCTTCGGGAGGCGAGGAGAAGGCTTCTTCGCCAGCAGAGCAGTTTGCCGGTCGCAGAGCAGTTTGCCGGTCACAGAGCAGTTTGCAGGTCACAGAGCAGTTTGCCGGTGCAGATCATTTTTGCCGGTCACAGAACAGTCTGGCGGGTGCAGATCATTCTGCCGGTCACAGAGCACTTTGCCGGGTACACTCCTCTCGTGCCGGTCACAGTGCACTCCGGAGCGCGGCTTCTGCCCAATGAGTCCCGGGACAGGCGCTTAGCCTCGGAGAGCTCTGTATCTTCATTTTTAGCAGCTCTTGCCGCCTACATCTTAGCAAAAAGCTTTTTCACAAATTCTGGCAAGGAGAACTGTGCCACGACTGAAAACATCTCTGATCGTCTTCTAGACGTTGCAGGGGGGGTCTTCTGAGTGTTTGCAAGAATCAAAAGAAAGTTGTCCAAAATGCCTCCTTTTCCAATTTTAATGTGTCTGGAAAAGGCAGGAGCTTGGAAAAGTATTGTTTTCTATGAATTTGCAAGCTGCGCACACATTCCCAGTGTTGTGCGGCTTCGTTCTTCTCCTTTCGGAAGCTGCCGCTCTCTCCTGCTTCGGGAGGCGAGGAGAAGGCTTCTTCGCCAGCAGAGCAGTTTGCCGGTCGCAGAGCAGTTTGCCGGTCACAGAGCAGTTTACCGGTCACAGAGCAGTTTGCCGAGTGCAGATCATTTTGCCGGTCACAGTGCAGTGTTCCGGGTGCAGATCATCTTGCCGGTCACAGAGCAGTTCCCTGGGTGCAGATCATTTTGCCGGTCACAGGGCAGTTTGCCGGTGCAGATCATCTTGCCGGTCACAGAGCAGTTCCATTGGTGCAGATCATTGTGCCGGTCACAGAGCAGTTTGCCGGTGCAGTGCACTCGTGCCGGTCACAATGCACTCCGGAGCGCGGCTTCTGCCCAATGAGTCCCGGGACAGGCGCTTAGCCTCGGAGAGCTCTGTATCTTCATTTTTAGCAGCTCTTGCCGCCTACATCTTAGCAAAAAGCTTTTTCACAAATTCTGGCAAGGAGAAACTGTGCCACGACTGAAAACATCTCTGATCGTCTTCTAGACGTTGCAGGGGGGGTCTTCTGAGTGTTTGCAAGAATCAAAAGAAAGTTGTCCAAAATGCCTCCTTTTCCAATTTTAATGTGTCTGGAAAAGCAGGAGCTTGGAAAAGTATTGTTTTCTATGAATTTGCAAGCTGCGCACACATTCCCAGTGTTGTGCGGCTTCGTTCTTCTCCTTTCGGAAGCTGCCGCTCTCTCCTGCTTCGGGAGGCGAGGAGAAGGCTTCTTCGCCAGCAGAGCAGTTTGCCGGTCGCAGAGCAGTTTGCCGGTCACAGAGCAGTTTACCGGTCACAGAGCAGTTTGCCGAGTGCAGATCATTTTGCCGGTCACAGTGCAGTGTTCCGGGTGCAGATCATCTTGCCGGTCACAGAGCAGTTCCCTGGGTGCAGATCATTTTGCCGGTCACAGGGCAGTTTGCCGGGTGCAGATCATCTTGCCGGTCACAGAGCAGTTCCATTGGTGCAGATCATTGTGCCGGTCACAGAGTTTGCAGTTCAGATCATCTTGCCGGTCACAGAACAGTTTGCCGGGTGCAGATCATTCTGCCGGTCACAGAGCACTTTGCCGGGTACACTGCTCTCGTGCCGGTCACAGTGCACTCCGGAGCGCGGCTTCTGCCCAATGAGTCCCGGGACAGGCGCTTAGCCTCGGAGAGCTCTGTATCTTCATTTTTAGCAGCTCTTGCCGCCTACATCTTAGCAAAAAGCTTTTTCACAAATTCTGGCAAGGAGAAACTGTGCCACGACTGAAAACATCTCTGATCGTCTTCTAGACGTTGCAGGGGGGTCTTCTGAGTGTTTGCAAGAATCAAAAGAAAGTTGTCCAAAATGCCTCCTTTTCCAATTTTAATGTGTCTGGAAAAGGCAGGAGCTTGGAAAAGTATTGTTTTCTATGAATTTGCAAGCTGCGCACACATTCCCAGTGTTTGCGGCTTCGTTCTTCTCCTTTCGGAAGCTGCCGCTCTCTCCTGCTTCGGGAGGCGAGGAGAAGGCTTCTTCGCCAGCAGAGCAGTTTGCCGCCGTCGCAGAGCAGTTTGCCGGTCACAGAGCAGTTTACCGGTCACAGAGCAGTTTGCCGAGTGCAGATCATTTTGCCGGTCACAGTGCAGTGTTCCGGTGCAGATCATCTTGCCGGTCACAGAGCAGTTCCCTGGGTGCAGATCATTTTGCCGGTCACAGCAGTTTGCCGGGTGCAGATCATCTTGCCGGTCACAGAGCAGTTCCATTGGTGCAGATCATTCTGCCGGTCACAGAGCAGTCTGCCGGGTGCAGTGCACTCGTGCCGGTCACAGTGCACTCCGGAGCGCGGCTTCTGCCCAATGAGTCCCGGACAGGCGCTTAGCCTCGGAGAGCTCTGTATCTTCATTTTTAGCAGCTCTTGCCGCCTACATCTTAGCAAAAAGCTTTTTCACAAATTCTGGCAAGGAGAAACTGTGCCACGACTGAAAACATCTCTGATCGTCTTCTAGACGTTGCAGGGGGGGTCTTCTGAGTGTTTGCAAGAATCAAAAGAAAGTTGTCCAAAATGCCTCCTTTTCCAATTTTAATGTGTCTGGAAAAGGCAGGAGCTTGGAAAAGTATTGTTTTCTATGAATTTGCAAGCTGCGCACACATTCCCAGTGTTGTGCGGCTTCGTTCTTCTCCTTTCGGAAGCTGCCGCTCTCTCCTGCTTCGGGAGGCGAGGAGAAGGCTTCTTCGCCAGCAGAGCAGTTTGCCGGTCACAGAGCAGTTTGCCGGTCACAGAGCAGTTTGCCGAGTGCAGATCATTTTGCCGGTCACAGTGCAGTGTTCCGGGTGCAGATCATCTTGCGCCGGTCACAGAGCAGTTCCCTTGGTGCAGATCATTGTGCCGGTCACAGAGCAGTTTGCCGAGTGCAGATCATCTTGCCGGTCACAGAACAGTTTCCTGGTGCAGATCATTCTGCCGGTCACAGAGCACTTTGCCGGGTGCAGTGCTCTCGTGCCGGTCACAGTGCACTCCGGAGCGCGGCTTCTGCCCAATGAGTCCCGGGACAGGCGCTTAGCCTCGGAGAGCTCTGTATCTTCATTTTTAGCAGCTCTTGCCGCCTACATCTTAGCAAAAAGCTTTTTCACAAATTCTGGCAAGGAGAAACTGTGCCACGACTGAAACATCTCTGATCGTCTTCTAGACGTTGCAGGGGGGTCTTCTGAGTGTTTGCAAGAATCAAAAGAAAGTTGTCCAAAATGCCTCCTTTTCCAATTTTAATGTGTCTGGAAAAGGCAGGAGCTTGGAAAAGTATTGTTTTCTATGAATTTGCAAGCTGCGCACACATTCCCAGTGTTGTGCGGCTTCGTTCTTCTCCTTTCGGAAGCTGCCGCTCTCTCCTGCTTCGGGAGGCGAGGAGAAGGCTTCTTCGCCAGCAGAGCAGTTTGCCGGTCGCAGAGCAGTTTGCCGGTCACAGAGCAGTTTACCGGTCACAGAGCAGTTTGCCGGATGCAGATCATTTTGCCGGTCACAGTGCACTGTTCTTGGTGCAGATCATCTTGCCGGTCACAGAGCATTTCCTGGGTGCAGATCATTTTGCCGGTCACAGGCAGTTTGCCGGTTCAGACATCTTGCCGGTCACAGAGCAGTCATTGCCGGTGCAATCATTCTGCCGGTCACAGTGCAGTTTCCGGGTGCAGATCATCTTGCCGGTCACAGAGCTTCCTGGTGCAGATCATTTTGCCGGTCACAGGGCAGTTCGGTGCACATTTTGCCGGTCACAGAGCAGTTCCATTGTGCAGATCATTCTGCGGTCACAGAGCAGTTTGCCGGTGCAGTGCACTCGTGCCGGTCACAGTGCACTCCGGAGCGCGGCTTCTGCCCAATGAGTCCCGGGACAGGCGCTTAGCCTCGGAGAGCTCTGTATCTTCATTTTTAGCAGCTCTTGCCGCCTACATCTTAGCAAAAAGCTTTTTCACAAATTCTGGCAAGGAGAAACTGTGCCACGACTGAAAACATCTCTGATCGTCTTCTAGACGTTGCAGGGGGGGTCTTCTGAGTGTTTGCAAGAATCAAAAGAAAGTTGTCCAAAATGCCTCCTTTTCCAATTTTAATGTGTCTGGAAAGGCAGGAGCTTGGAAAAGTATTGTTTTCTATGAATTTGCAAGCTGCGCACACATTCCCAGTGTTGTGCGGCTTCGTTCTTCTCCTTTCGGAAGCTGCCGCTCTCTCCTGCTTCGGGAGGCGAGGAGAAGGCTTCTTCGCCAGCAGAGCAGTTTGCCGGTCGCAGAGCAGTTTGCCGGTCACAGAGCAGTTTGCCGGTCACAGAGCATTTTGCCGAGTGCAGATCATTTTGCCGGTCACAGAGCAGTCCTGGCGGTGTCAGATCATTCGCCGGTCACAGAGCAGTTTGCCGGTACAGTGCTCTCGTGCCGGTCCACAGTGCACTCCGGAGCGCGGCTTCTGCCCAATGAGTCCCGGGACAGGCGCTTAGCCTCGGAGAGCTCTGTATCTTCATTTTTAGCAGCTCTTGCCGCCTACATCTTAGCAAAAAGCTTTTTCACAAATTCTGGCAAGGAGAAACTGTGCCACGACTGAAAACATCTCTGATCGTCTTCTAGACGTTGCAGGGGGGTCTTCTGAGTGTTTGCAAGAATCAAAAGAAAGTTGTCCAAAATGCCTCCTTTTCCAATTTTAATGTGTCTGGAAAAGGCAGGAGCTTGGAAAAGTATTGTTTTCTATGAATTTGCAAGCTGCGCACACATTCCCAGTGTTGTGCGGCTTCGTTCTTCTCCTTTCGGAAGCTGCCGCTCTCTCCTGCTTCGGGAGGCGAGGAGAAGGCTTCTTCGCCAGCAGAGCAGTTTGCCGGTCGCAGAGCAGTTTGCCGGTCACAGAGCAGTTTACCCGTCACAGAGCAGTTTGCCGAGTGCAGATCATTTTGCCGGTCACAGTGCAGTGTTCCGGGTGCAGATCATCTTGCCGGTCACAGAGCAGTTCCCTGGTGCAGATCATTTGCCGGTCACAGGGCAGTTTGCCGGTGCAGATCATCTTGCCGGTCACAGAGCATTCCATTGGTGCAGATCATTCTGCCGGTCACAGAGCAGTTTGCCGGGTGCAGTGCACTCGTGCCGGTCACAGTGCACTCCGGAGCGCGGCTTCTGCCCAATGAGTCCCGGGACAGGCGCTTAGCCTCGGAGAGCTCTGTATCTTCATTTTTAGCAGCTCTTGCCGCCTACATCTTAGCAAAAAGCTTTTTCACAAATTCTGGCAAGGAGAAACTGTGCCACGACTGAAAACATCTCTGATCGTCTTCTAGACGTTGCAGGGGGGTCTTCTGAGTGTTTGCAAGAATCAAAAGAAAGTTGTCCAAAATGCCTCCTTTTCCAATTTTAATGTGTCTGGAAAAGGCAGGAGCTTGGAAAAGTATTGTTTTCTATGAATTTGCAAGCTGCGCACACATTCCCAGTGTTGTGCGGCTTCGTTCTTCTCCTTTCGGAAGCTGCCGCTCTCTCCTGCTTCGGGAGGCGAGGAGAAGGCTTCTTCGCCAGCAGAGCAGTTTGCCGGTCGCAGAGCAGTTTGCCGGTCACAGAGCAGTTTACCGGTCACAGAGCAGTTTGCCGGTGCAGATCATTGCCGGTCACAGCAGTTTGGTGCATCATCTTGCCGGTCACAGAGCAGTTCCCTGGGTGCAGATCATTTGCCGTCACAGGGCAGTTTCCGGGTGCAGATCATCTTGCCGGTCACAGAGCAGTTCCATGGTGCAGATCATTGTGCCGGTCACAGAGCAGTTTGCCGGTGCAGATCATCTTGCCGGTCACAGAGCAGTTTGCCGGGTGCAGATCATTCTGCCGGTCACAGAGCACTTTGCCGGGTGCAGTGCACTCGTGCCGGTCACAGTGCACTCCGGAGCGCGGCTTCTGCCCAATGAGTCCCGGGACAGGCGCTTAGCCTCGGAGAGCTCTGTATCTTCATTTTTAGCAGCTCTTGCCGCCTACATCTTAGCAAAAAGCTTTTTCACAAATTCTGGCAAGGAGAAACTGTGCCACGACTGAAAACATCTCTGATCGTCTTCTAGACGTTGCAGGGGGGTCTTCTGAGTGTTTGCAAGAATCAAAAGAAAGTTGTCCAAAATGCCTCCTTTTCCAATTTTAATGTGTCTGGAAAAGGCAGGAGCTTGGAAAAGTATTGTTTTCTATGAATTTGCAAGCTGCGCACACATTCCCAGTGTTGTGCGGCTTCGTTCTTCTCCTTTCGGAAGCTGCCGCTCTCTCCTGCTTCGGGAGGCGAGGAGAAGGCTTCTTCGCCAGCAGAGCAGTTTGCCGGTCGCAGAGCAGTTTGCCGGTCACAGAGCAGTTTACCGGTCACAGAGCAGTTTGCCGAGTGCAGATCATTTTGCCGGTCACAGTGCAGTGTTCCGGTGCAGATCATCTTGCCGGTCACAGAGCAGTTCCCTGGGTGCAGATCATTTGCCGGTCACAGGCAGTTTGCCGGGTGCAGATCATCTTGCCGTCACAGAGCAGTCATTGGTGCAGATCATTGTGCGGTCACAGAGCAGTTTGCCGAGTGCAGATCATTTGCCGGTCACAGAGCAGTTTCGGGCAGATCATGCCGGTCACAGAGCACTTTGCCGGGTACACTGCTCTCGTGCCGGTCACAGTGCACTCCGGAGCGCGGCTTCTGCCCAATGAGTCCCGGGACAGGCGCTTAGCCTCGGAGAGCTCTGTATCTTCATTTTTAGCAGCTCTTGCCGCCTACATCTTAGCAAAAAGCTTTTTCACAAATTCTGGCAAGGAGAAACTGTGCCACGACTGAAAACATCTCTGATCGTCTTCTAGACGTTGCAGGGGGGGTCTTCTGAGTGTTTGCAAGAATCAAAAGAAAGTTGTCCAAAATGCCTCCTTTTCCAATTTTAATGTGTCTGGAAAAGGCAGGAGCTTGGAAAAGTATTGTTTTCTATGAATTTGCAAGCTGCGCACACATTCCCAGTGTTGTGCGGCTTCGTTCTTCTCCTTTCGGAAGCTGCCGCTCTCTCCTGCTTCGGGAGGCGAGGAGAAGGCTTCTTCGCCAGCAGAGCAGTTTGCCGGTCGCAGAGCAGTTTGCCGGTCACAGAGCAGTTTTGCAGGTCACAGAGCAGTTTGCCGAGTGCAGATCATTTTGCCGGTCACACAGTGTCCAGTTTTCTTGGTGCAGATCATTCTTGCCGGTCACAGAGCACTTTGCCGGTACAGTGCTCTCGTGCCGGTCACAGTGCACTCCGGAGCGCGGCTTCTCTGCCCAATGAGTCCCGGGACAGGCGCTTAGCCTCGGAGAGCTCTGTATCTTCATTTTTAGCAGCTCTTGCCGCCTACATCTTAGCAAAAAGCTTTTTCACAAATTCTGGCAAGGAGAAACTGTGCCACGACTGAAAACATCTCTGATCGTCTTCTAGACGTTGCAGGGGGGTCTTCTGAGTGTTTGCAAGAATCAAAAGAAAGTTGTCCAAAATGCCTCCTTTTCCAATTTTAATGTGTCTGGAAAAGGCAGGAGCTTGGAAAAGTATTGTTTTCTATGAATTTGCAAGCTGCGCACACATTCCCAGTGTTGTGCGGCTTCGTTCTTCTCCTTTCGGAAGCTGCCGCTCTCTCCTGCTTCGGGAGGCGAGGAGAAGGCTTCTTCGCCAGCAGAGCAGTTTGCCGGTCGCAGAGCAGTTTGCCGGTCACAGAGCAGTTTACCGGTCACAGAGCAGTTTGCCGAGTGCAGATCATTTTGCCGGTCACAGTGCAGTGTTCCGGGTGCAGATCATCTTGCCGGTCACAGAGCAGTTCCCTGGGTGCAGATCATTTTGCCGGTCACAGGGCAGTTTGCCGGGTGCAGATCATCTTGCCGGTCACAGAGCAGTTCCATTGGTGCAGATCATTGTGCCGGTCACAGAGCATTTGCCGGGTGCAGATCATGCGGTCACAGCAGTTTGCCGGTGCACATTGTGCCGGTCACAGAGCACTTTGCCGGTACACGCTGCTCTCGTGCCGTCCAGTGCACTCCGGAGCGCGGCTTCTGCCAATGAGTCCCGGGACAGGCGCTTAGCCTCGGAGAGCTCTGTATCTTCATTTTTAGCAGCTCTTGCCGCCTACATCTTAGCAAAAAGCTTTTTCACAAATTCTGGCAAGGAGAAACTGTGCCGACTGAAAACATCTCTGATCGTCTTCTAGACGTTGCAGGGGGGTCTTCTGAGTGTTTGCAAGAATCAAAAGAAAGTTGTCCAAAATGCCTCCTTTTCCAATTTTAATGTGTCTGGAAAAGGCAGGAGCTTGGAAAAGTATTGTTTTCTATGAATTTGCAAGCTGCGCACACATTCCCAGTGTTGTGCGGCTTCGTTCTTCTCCTTTCGGAAGCTGCCGCTCTCTCCTGCTTCGGGAGGCGAGGAGAAGGCTTCTTCTTCGCCAGCAGAGCATTTTACCGGTCGCAGAGCAGTTTGCCGTCCACAGAGCAGGTTTGCAGGTCACAGAGCAGTTTGCCGAGTGCAGATCATTTTGCCGGTCACAGGGCAGTTTGCCGGTGCAGATCATCTGCCGGTCACAGAGCACTTTGCCGGGTACACTGCTCTCGTGCCGGTCACAGTGCACTCCGGAGCGCGGCTTCTGCCCAATGAGTCCCGGGACAGGCGCTTAGCCTCGGAGAGCTCTGTATCTTCATTTTTAGCAGCTCTTGCCGCCTACATCTTAGCAAAAAGCTTTTTCACAAATTCTGGCAAGGAGAAACTGTGCCACGACTGAAAACATCTCTGATCGTCTTCTAGACGTTGCAGGGGGGGTCTTCTGAGTGTTTGCAAGAATCAAAAGAAAGTTGTCCAAAATGCCTCCTTTTCCAATTTTAATGTGTCTGGAAAAGGCAGGAGCTTGGAAAGTATTGTTTTCTATGAATTTGCAAGCTGCGCACACATTCCCAGTGTTGTGCGGCTTCGTTCTTCTCCTTTCGGAAGCTGCCGCTCTCTCCTGCTTCGGGAGGCGAGGAGAAGGCTTCTTCGCCAGCAGAGCAGTTTGCCGGTCGCAGAGCAGTTTGCCGGTCACAGAGCAGTGTTCCGGGTGCAGATCATCTTGCCGGTCACAGAGCAGTTTCCCTGGGTGCAGATCATTTTGCCGGCGTCACAGGGCAGTTTGCCGGGTGCAGATCATCTTGCCGGTCACAGAGCAGTTCCATTGGTGCAGATCATTCTGCCGGTCACAGAGCAGTTTGCCGGGTGCAGTGCCTCGTGCCGGTCACAGTGCACTCCGGAGCGCGGCTTCTGCCCAATGAGTCCCGGACAGGCGCTTAGCCTCGGAGAGCTCTATCTCTGTATCTTCATTTTTAGCAGCTCTTGCCGCCTACATCTTAGCAAAAAGCTTTTTCACAAATTCTGGCAAGGAGAAACTGTGCCACGACTGAAAACATCTCTGATCGTCTTCTAGACGTTGCAGGGGGGGTCTTCTGAGTGTTTGCAAGAATCAAAAGAAAGTTGTCCAAAATGCCTCCTTTTCCAATTTTAATGTGTCTGGAAAAGGCAGGAGCTTGGAAAAGTATTGTTTTCTATGAATTTGCAAGCTGCGCACACATTCCCAGTGTTGTGCGGCTTCGTTCTTCTCCTTTCGGAAGCTGCCGCTCTCTCCTGCTTCGGGAGGCGAGGAGAAGGCTTCTTCGCCAGCAGAGCAGTTTGCCGGTCGCAGAGCAGTTTGCCGGTCACAGAGCAGTTTGCAGTTCACAGAGCAGTTCCCTTGTGCAGATCATTTTGCCGGTCACAGGCAGTTTGCCGGGTGCAGATCATCTTGCCGGTCACAGAGCAGTTCCATTGGTGCAGATCATTCTGCCGGTCACAGAGCAGTTTGCCGGTGCAGTGCACTCGTGCCGGTCACAGTGCACTCCGGAGCGCGGCTTCTGCCCAATGAGTCCCGGGACAGGCGCTTAGCCTCGGAGAGCTCTGTATCTTCATTTTTAGCAGCTCTTGCCGCCTACATCTTAGCAAAAAGCTTTTTCACAAATTCTGGCAAGGAGAAACTGTGCCACGACTGAAAACATCTCTGATCGTCTTCTAGACGTTGCAGGGGGGTCTTCTGAGTGTTTGCAAGAATCAAAAGAAAGTTGTCCAAAATGCCTCCTTTTCCAATTTTAATGTGTCTGGAAAAGGCAGGAGCTTGGAAAAGTATTGTTTTCTATGAATTTGCAAGCTGCGCACACATTCCCAGTGTTGTGCGGCTTCGTTCTTCTCCTTTCGGAAGCTGCCGCTCTCTCCTGCTTCGGGAGCGAGGAGAAGGCTTCTTCGCCAGCAGAGCAGTTTGCCGGTCGCAGAGCAGTTTGCCGGTCACAGAGCAGTTTACCGGTCACAGAGCAGTTTGCCGAGTGCAGATCATTTTGCCGGTCACAGTGCAGTGTTCCGGGTGCAGATCATCTTGCCGGTCACAGAGCAGTTCCCTTGGTGCAGATCATTGTGCCGGTCACAGGCAGTTTGCCGGGTGCAGATCATCTTGCCGGTCACAGAGCAGTTCCATGGTGCAGATCATTCTGCCGGTCACAGAGCAGTTTGCCGGGTGCAGTGCACTCGTGCCGGTCACAGTGCACTCCGGAGCGCGGCTTCTGCCCAATGAGTCCCGGGACAGGCGCTTAGCCTCGGAGAGCTCTGTATCTTCATTTTTAGCAGCTCTTGCCGCCTACATCTTAGCAAAAAGCTTTTTCACAAATTCTGGCAAGGAGAAACTGTGCCACGACTGAAAACATCTCTGATCGTCTTCTAGACGTTGCAGGGGGGGTCTTCTGAGTGTTTGCAAGAATCAAAAGAAAGTTGTCCAAAATGCCTCCTTTTCCAATTTTAATGTGTCTGGAAAAGGCAGGAGCTTGGAAAAGTATTGTTTTCTATGAATTTGCAAGCTGCGCACACATTCCCTGTTGTGCGGCTTTCGTTCTTCTCCTTTCGGAAGCTGCCGCTCTCTCCTGCTTCGGAGGCGAGGAGAAGGCTTCTTCGCCAGCAGAGCAGTTTGCCGGTCGCAGAGCAGTTTGCCGGTCACAGAGCAGTTTACCGGTCACAGAGCAGTTTGCCGAGTGCAGATCATTTTGCCGGTCACAGTGCAGTGTTCCGGGTGCAGATCATCTTGCCGGTCACAGAGCAGTTCCCTGGTGCAGATCATTTTGCCGTCACAGCAGTTTGCCGGGTGCAGATCATCTTGCCGGTCACAGAGCAGTTCCATTGGTGCAGATCATTCTGCCGGTCACAGAGCATTTGCCGGGTGCAGTGCACTCGTGCCGGTCACAGTGCACTCCGGAGCGCGGCTTCTGCCCAATGAGTCCCGGGACAGGCGCTTAGCCTCGGAGAGCTCTGTATCTTCATTTTTAGCAGCTCTTGCCGCCTACATCTTAGCAAAAGCTTTTTCACAAATTCTGGCAAGGAGAAACTGTGCCACGACTGAAAACATCTCTGATCGTCTTCTAGACGTTGCAGGGGGGTCTTCTGAGTGTTTGCAAGAATCAAAAGAAAGTTGTCCAAAATGCCTCCTTTTCCAATTTTAATGTGTCTGGAAAAGGCAGGAGCTTGGAAAAGTATTGTTTTCTATGAATTTGCAAGCTGCGCACACATTCCCAGTGTTGTGCGGCTTCGTTCTTCTCCTTTCGGAAGCTGCCGCTCTCTCCTGCTTCGGGAGGCGAGGAGAAGGCTTCTTCGCCAGCAGAGCAGTTTGCCGGTCGCAGAGCAGTTTGCCGGTCACAGAGCAGTTTACCGTCACAGAGCAGTTTGCCGAGTGCAGATCATTTTGCCGGTCACAGTGCAGTGTTCCGGTGCAGATCATCTTGCCGGTCACAGAGCAGTTCCCTGGTGCAGATCATTGTGCCGGTCACAGGGCAGTTTGCCGGGTGCAGATCATCTTGCCGGTCACAGACAGTTCCGGTGCAGATCATTCTGCCGGTCACAGAGCAGTTTGCCGGTGCAGTGCACTCGTGCCGGTCACAGTGCACTCCGGAGCGCGGCTTCTGCCCAATGAGTCCCGGACAGGCGCTTAGCCTCGGAGAGCTCTGTATCTTCATTTTTAGCAGCTCTTGCCGCCTACATCTTAGCAAAAAGCTTTTTCACAAATTCTGGCAAGGAGAAACTGTGCCACGACTGAAAACATCTCTGATCGTCTTCTAGACGTTGCAGGGGGGGTCTTCTGAGTGTTTGCAAGAATCAAAAGAAAGTTGTCCAAAATGCCTCCTTTTCCAATTTTAATGTGTCTGGAAAAGGCAGGAGCTTGGAAAAGTATTGTTTTCTATGAATTTGCAAGCTGCGCACACATTCCCAGTGTTGTGCGGCTTCGTTCTTCTCCTTTCGGAAGCTGCCGCTCTCTCCTGCTTCGGGAGGCGAGGAGAAGGCTTCTTCGCCAGCAGAGCAGTTTGCCGGTCGCAGAGCAGTTTGCCGGTCACAGAGCATTTACCGGTCACAGAGCAGTTTGCCGAGTGCAGATCATTTTGCCGGTCACATGCAGTGTTCTGGGTGCAGATCATCTTGCCGGTCACAGGGCAGTTTGCCGGGTGCAGATCATCTTGCCGGTCACAGAGCAGTTCCATTGGTGCAGATCATTCTGCCGGTCACAGAGCACTTTGCCGGGTGCAGTGCACTCGTGCCGGTCACAATGCACTCCGGAGCGCGGCTTCTGCCCAATGAGTCCCGGGACAGGCGCTTAGCCTCGGAGAGCTCTGTATCTTCATTTTTAGCAGCTCTTGCCGCCTACATCTTAGCAAAAAGCTTTTTCACAAATTCTGGCAAGGAGAAACTGTGCCACGACTGAAAACATCTCTGATCGTCTTCTAGACGTTGCAGGGGGGGTCTTCTGAGTGTTTGCAAGAATCAAAAGAAAGTTGTCCAAAATGCCTCCTTTTCCAATTTTAATGTGTCTGGAAAAGGCAGGAGCTTGGAAAGTATTGTTTTCTATGAATTTGCAAGCTGCGCACACATTCCCAGTGTTGTGCGGCTTCGTTCTTCTCTTCTCCTTTCGGAGCTGCCGCTCTCTCCTGCTTCGGGAGGCGAGGAGAAGGCTTCTTCGCCAGCAGAGCAGTTTGCCGGTCGCAGAGCAGTTTGCCGGTCACAGAGCAGTTTACCGGTCACAGAGCAGTTTGCCGAGTGCAGATCATTTTGCCGGTCACAGTGCAGTGTTCCGGGTGCAGATCATCTTGCCGGTCACAGAGCAGTTCCCTGGGTGCAGATCATTTGCCGGTCACAGGGCAGTTTGCCGTGCATCATCTTGCCGGTCACAGAGCATTTCATTGGTGCAGATCATTCTGCCGGTCACAGAGCATTTGCCGGTGCAGATCATCTTGCCGGTCACAGAGCAGTTTGCCGGTGCAGATCATTGTGCCGGTCACAGAGCACTTTGCCGGTACAGTGCTCTCGTGCCGGTCACAGTGCACTCCGGAGCGCGGCTTCTGCCCAATGAGTCCCGGGACAGGCGCTTAGCCTCGGAGAGCTCTGTATCTTCATTTTTAGCAGCTCTTGCCGCCTACATCTTAGCAAAAAGCTTTTTCACAAATTCTGGCAAGGAGAAACTGTGCCACGACTGAAAACATCTCTGATCGTCTTCTAGACGTTGCAGGGGGGGTCTTCTGAGTGTTTGCAAGAATCAAAAGAAAGTTGTCCAAAATGCCTCCTTTTCCAATTTTAATGTGTCTGGAAAAGGCAGGAGCTTGGAAAAGTATTGTTTTCTATGAATTTGCAAGCTGCGCACACATTCCCAGTGTTGTGCGGCTTCGTTCTTCTCCTTTCGGAAGCTGCCGCTCTCTCCTGCTTCGGGAGGCGAGGAGAAGGCTTCTTCGCCAGCAGAGCAGTGTGCCGGTCGCAGAGCATTTTGCCGGTCACAGAGCAGTTTGCCGGTCACAGAGCAGTTTGCCGTGTGCAGATCATTTTGCCGGTCACAGAGCATTCTGCCGGTGCAGATCATTTCTGCCGGTCACAGAGCACTTTGCCGGGTACACTGCTCTCGTGCCGGTCACAGTGCACTCCGGAGCGCGCTTCTGCCCAATGAGTCCCGGGACAGGCGCTTAGCCTCGGAGAGCTCTGTATCTTCATTTTTAGCAGCTCTTGCCGCCTACATCTTAGCAAAAAGCTTTTTCACAAATTCTGGCAAGGAAAACTGTGCCACGACTGAAAACATCTCTGATCGTCTTCTAGACGTTGCAGGGGGGGTCTTCTGAGTGTTTGCAAGAATCAAAAGAAAGTTGTCCAAAATGCCTCCTTTTCCAATTTTAATGTGTCTGGAAAAGGCAGGAGCTTGGAAAAGTATTGTTTTCTATATGAATTTGCAAGCTGCGCACACATTCCCAGTGTTGTGCGGCTTCGTTCTTCTCCTTTCGGAAGCTGCCGCTCTCTCCTGCTTCGGGAGGCGAGGAGAAGGCTTCTTCGCCAGCAGAGCAGTTTGCCGGTCGCAGAGCAGTTTGCCGGTCACAGAGCAGTTTTACCGGTCACAGAGCAGTTTGCCGAGTGCAGATCATTTTGCCGGTCACAGTGCAGTGTTCCGGTGCAGATCATCTTGCCGGTCACAGAGCAGTTCCCTGGGTGCAGATCATTTTGCCGGTCACAGAGCAGTTTGCCGGGTGCAGATCATCTTGCCGGTCACAGAGCAGTTCCGGTGCAGATCATTGTGCCGGTCACAGAGCACTTTGCCGGGTACACTGCTCTCGTGCCGGTCACAGTGCACTCCGGAGCGCGGCTTCTGCCCAATGAGTCCCGGACAGGCGCTTAGCCTCGGAGAGCTTGTTCTATCTTCATTTTTAGCAGCTCTTGCCGCCTACATCTTAGCAAAAAGCTTTTTCACAAATTCTGGCAAGGAGAAACTGTGCCACGACTGAAAACATCTCTGATCGTCTTCTAGACGTTGCAGGGGGGGTCTTCTGAGTGTTTGCAAGAATCAAAAGAAAGTTGTCCAAATGCCTCCTTTTCCAATTTTAATGTGTCTGGAAAAGGCAGGAGCTTGGAAAAGTATTGTTTTCTATGAATTTGCAAGCTGCGCACACATTCCCAGTGTTGTGCGGCTTCGTTCTTCTCCTTTCGGAAGCTGCCGCTCTCTCCTGCTTCGGGAGGCGAGGAGAAGGCTTCTTCGCCAGCAGAGCAGTTTGCCGGTCGCAGAGCAGTTTTGCCGGTCACAGAGCAGTTTGCCGGTCACAGAGCAGTTTGCCGAGTGCAGATCATTTTGCCGGTCACAGAGCAGTCTGGCGGGTGCAGATCATTGCTGCCGGTCACAGAGCACTTTGCCGGGTACACTGCTCTCGTGCCGGTCACAGTGCACTCCGGAGCGCGGCTTCTGCCCAATGAGTCCCGGGACAGGCGCTTAGCCTCGGAGAGCTCTGTATCTTCATTTTTAGCAGCTCTTGCCGCCTACATCTTAGCAAAACTTTTTTCACAAATTCTGGCAAGGAGAAACTGTGCCACGACTGAAAACATCTCTGATCGTCTTCTAGACGTTGCAGGGGGGGTCTTCTGAGTGTTTGCAAGAATCAAAAGAAAGTTGTCCAAAATGCCTCCTTTTCCATTTTAATGTGTCTGGAAAAGGCAGGAGCTTGGAAAAGTATTGTTTTCTATGAATTTGCAAGCTGCGCACACATTCCCAGTGTTGTGCGGCTTCGTTCTTCTCCTTTCGGAAGCTGCCGCTCTCTCCTGCTTCGGGAGGCGAGGAGAAGGCTTCTTCGCCAGCAGAGCAGTTTGCCGGTCGCAGAGCAGTTTGCCGGTCACAGAGCAGTTTACCGGTCACAGAGCAGTTTGCCGAGTGCAGATCATTTTGCCGGTCACAGTGCAGTGTTCCGGGTGCAGATCATCTTGCCGGTCACAGAGCAGTTCCCTGGGTGCAGATCATTGTGCCGGTCACAGAGCAGTTTGCCGAGTGCAGATCATCTTGCCGGTCACAGAACATTTTGCCGGGTGCAGATCATTCTGCCGGTCACAGAGCACTTTGCCGGGTACACTGCTCTCGTGCCGGTCACAGTGCACTCCGGAGCGCGGCTTCTTCGCCCAATGAGTCCCGGGACAGGCGCTTAGCCTCGGAGAGCTCTGTATCTTCATTTTTAGCAGCTCTTGCCGCCTACATCTTAGCAAAAAGCTTTTTCACAAATTCTGGCAAGGAGAAACTGTGCCACGACTGAAAACATCTCTGATCGTCTTCTAGACGTTGCAGGGGGGGTCTTCTGAGTGTTTGCAAGAATCAAAAGAAAGTTGTCCAAAATGCCTCCTTTTCCAATTTTAATGTGTCTGGAAAAGGCAGGAGCTTGGAAAAGTATTGTTTTCTATGAATTTGCAAGCTGCGCACACATTCCCAGTGTTGTGCGGCTTCGTTCTTCTTCTCCTTTCGGAAGCTGCCGCTCTCTCCTGCTTCGGGAGGCGAGGAGAAGGCTTCTTCGCCAGCAGAGCAGTTTGCCGGTCGCAGAGCAGTTTGCCGGTCACAGAGCAGTTTACCGGTCACAGAGCAGTTTGCCGAGTGCAGATCATTTTGCCGGTCACAGTGCAGTGTTCTTGGTGCAGATCATCTTGTGCCGGGGTCACAGGGCAGTTTTGCCGGGTGCAGATCATCTTGCCGGTCACAGAGCAGTTCCATTGGTGCAGATCATTCTGTGCCGGTCACAGAGCACTTTGCCGGGTGCAGTGCACTCGTGCCGGTCACAATGCACTCCGGAGCGCGGCTTCTGCCCAATGAGTCCCGGGACAGGCGCTTAGCCTCGGAGAGCTCTGTATCTTCATTTTTAGCAGCTCTTGCCGCCTACATCTTAGCAAAAAGCTTTTTCACAAATTCTGGCAAGGAGAAACTGTGCCACGACTGAAAACATCTCTGATCGTCTTCTAGACGTTGCAGGGGGGGTCTTCTGAGTGTTTGCAAGAATCAAAAGAAAGTTGTCCAAAATGCCTCCTTTTCCAATTTTAATGTGTCTGGAAAAGGCAGGAGCTTGGAAAAGTATTGTTTTCTATGAATTTGCAAGCTGCGCACACATTCCCAGTGTTGTGCGGCTTCGTTCTTCTCCTTTCGGAAGCTGCCGCTCTCTCCTGCTTCGGGAGGCGAGGAGAAGGCTTCTTCGCCAGCAGAGCAGTTTGCCGGTCGCAGAGCAGTTTGCCGGTCACAGATCATTCTGCTGGTCACCGTGCGCTCCGGAGCGCGGATTCTGCCGAAAGACGCCTTGGGCCGGGTCTTAGCTTCGGAGTGTCTCTTGTGCCTATATCTTAGCAGAAAGCTTTTCCACTATGTCTCGCAAGGAGAAACTATGCCAGGACAGAAAACATCCCCGATCTTTTTTTAGAAGTTGCGCGGAGCTCGTCAGAGTGTTTTGCGATAAGGAAAAAAAGTTGTCCCAAACTCCTTGTATTCTAATATTAATGTGAATTTAAGAGGCAGGACATTGATACGGTACTGTTTTCTAGAAGTCTAAAAGCTGTCGCACAGAGAAACTCTGCCAGCACCTCAAACTTTCTCCAAGTATGCCCCCGATCTTTCATTTGCTGCACATTCAAGAAGCACCCCTCTTTCTTAGTTAAGCTGCAAGTTGTTTTCAAATCCCCGTTCTTCCTGTCCCCTCCTCCCCATTTTGAACAGACACAAGCGCATTACCTTTCAGGAAAAATATCCAGGTAATAGATCCAGGAAGAATAGGCTTTGACTTAGAGGACCAAAACCTATCTAAGAGAAAATAGTCCATTCTTTGAGACCCAATATCACACATCTGTGTGCTGGAGGAAGAGTGGTATCTGCGTGTGTGAATGAGAAGTGTGCTCGTCCACAAACCAGAGCCAATATTTAGTAACCAACATGTAACAAGTGTGGGCGTATATCATTTCCTGCTCTTTTTTGGATCTTTTTTCTCAAAGTTAATTTGCTTTTAAAGATTTTCTAGTCATTTGAAAAATTCTTCTGTGTTTGTGTGAGAATAGAAATCTCCATCAAGCTTCCTGTGTCAGAGCAGGGTAATCTTTTGGACTTGATGATGACTATTTGGAAGATAATATTTTCATCTACATACATCAATTTCCTTGTTTTGGAAATATTTTTGTAACTGAAAGTAGTAACTTTCAAGATGTGTTTTTAGAAGGTGTAAAATTGAGATTCTCATTTGTATCACAGAAATACAAAGAACATGCCTTTAACCATCCATTCCATCATTTCCTTTTTTTTATTTTTGTATTTTTGACTTTTCAATAGCTAATTCTCACTTTAAAATCGCTTTTAAATGCACTGTTTTGACACAATTTTGTTAGGTCTTCATTTCTAAGCTTCCAAATGATATTTAAAGAAGAGTAATTCCCTGTAACTACTTGACAGTTTCCAAAGTGGGGGGGGAGGGAGGAGGAATGGCAGAAGGATTGGCGGAAGAAGGAAGTGGGGAGGAAGTGGAAGGAGGAAGGAGGAGAGAGAGAGAAAGAGGAGAGAAAGAAGAAAGAAAGAAAGAGAGAAAGAAGAAAGAGAAAGAGAGAAAGAGAGAAAGACGAAAGAAAGAAGAAGAAAGAAGAAAGAAAGAAAGAAAGAAAGAAAGAAAGAAAGAAAGAAAGAAAGAAGAAAGAAAGAAAGAAAGAAAGAGAAAGAAAGAAGAAAGAAAGAGAAAGAAGAAAGAAAGAAGAAAAAGAAAGAAGAAAGAAAGAAGAGAAAGAAAGAAGAAAGAAAGAAAGAAAGAAAGAGAGAAGAGAGAAAGAAAGAAGAAAGAAAGAAGAAAGAAGAAGAAGAAAGAAAGAAAGAAAGAAAGAAAGAAAGAAAGAAGAAAGAAAGAAAGAAAGAAAGAAAGAAAGAAAGAAAGAAGAAAGAAAGAAGAAGAAGAAAGAAAGAAAGAAAGAAAGAAAGAAGAAAGAAGAAAAATTCCCAAATGTCAGAAACATTAAAAATGATAAAATATTTCCGTATATGATAAATCGAGGACTAGATGCTAGATATATTATTGCTAAATGGAACATATATGTGAGACCCAAACAGTTAAACTCATTGGATAGCAGTTTCTCAGAATGAATAGTCTGTTATTTCTATCTTCAACTACTTACTGCTACTGCACAGAATGAATATTACCATAGAATAATAGGATGGTTGGGTTTGGAAGGGACCTTACATTCACCTAATTTCACCCCCCCCACCCCACCCGCCCCCCATATCATTGGCAGGGACACCTTCCACTAGACCGCCTTAAGCTCAAAGACCCATTCAAGCTGGCCTTGAACACTTCCAGGAATGGGTCACCCACAACATGTTGCAGTGTCTCACAACCCTCCTGGCAAAGAATTTCTTCCAATAGCCAAAGGAAACATTTACTCTTCAGGTTTTAAAGCCATCCACACTTTTCCTATCACTCTGTGCCCTTGTGTAGCTCATCTGCCTCCTTCTGGTAGGCTGTCTTCAGCTACTGGAGAGCTGCTCTAACCATTTGCACAGAGCCTGCTCTTCTGCAGGCTGAGAAAATGCCTGCAGGACTCTGGCTTGGTGACAGACTCCATGTGCTGCACTGGGGGCTCAGACCATTCTTCTTCTTGCAATTGTTGGAGGATGCTCAGCCACTGTTGATTGTTCTTCATTGTGGTACAGGTAAGAACTAGTTGATTGTTTTAACAAAGACACACTTGAAATGATAAGAGTTACATTTTAAAGCAAATTAATTGGAGAAAGATTCCTAAACCTGTGGCCCGTTACCCCAGCCCATCCATTGATTGTACATGACATTCTTTGCAGATGTTATGATGCATGAACCAAAGCCAAGTGATGGAAACTACTTAAGACAGATGTTCTACCTGCTTACTGGAAGATGTTCTTGTCGGTCTAAAACAATCCCCCGAAAGTTAAGAACAAGAGATTACATCATGAAGTAATGAAGTGCTTTGGTTGAAAGTAAATGCATTTGAAGGAAATGGCTTTGGGGGCTAGTAGAGCAAGATCTCAGAAATGGAGTGCCAGCTTAGTTCTCTGGTTCAGAGACAAGTGAAGCAATTCAGGAGTGTCTTCCTGTGAAAACAGTTGACAGATCTTTCTGCACAACAGTTAACAACCGGCATCAGAAATATGTGCAAATCAAATACTAGCCACTACAAGTCCGTCATCCAGGAGTGGTAAGGCCACTCAGACTCATAGCAGTGGTCTTGCTGCTGTGCCTTTTAGAATAGACAGAAAAGAATGAGGAAAAGAATTTTTTCCATCTAGCTTGTTTCGGTATTGGTACAAAGACTGTTTTCCCTCCCTCAGGAGACAGCAAAAGCTGCCAACAACTGAAATGCTTCAGAAATGGAAATGATCTGAATCACAAATATTTCTTTTCAAATCAAATTTAAAGCCTAAGTCATAACTGTAAAACAGATAGAACTATTTAAAGATAAATATACTATACATACCAAAATATTCCCAGAGAGGACTCTTGTGTGCTAAGTCTGTTTAAAAGTCTAGAGTTCCTGGTCAAAAACTTGTACACAGCTGAGGTTGCTCCATGATATTCTCTTTTCAGATTAATTCTACTCTTCAGTCTCACCACCTCTACCAACTGATTTCCATAAGTCCTTCAAATATGGTAATTTCACTTTCTTCGTTCTATGAAAAAAAATGACAGCGACGAGAGTTATTTGCACTCCGTATTTTCTGAAAAGCCTGAACATCGAGCTTAAGAACTTTATCATGACTTTTACTTCCTAGCAAACTAAATTTGAAGGGAATGGGAGCCTCAAGCGAAAGAATTTAGGCTTCTAATTCTTGCATTGTCTTCTTACTTACCTAAGACAAGATGTGGAAAGAGAATAGATCCAGTTAGCAGCTGTTTAACGTTTGCACATACTCTTCCACTAAAGAAGAGGTCCAGGATGGTTTTCTGGCCTTCCCTCCACAAGCTGCAGCTTCCTTCAAGGCGCATTCACCTGCTGTGGCATGGAGCTCTCCACAAGCTGCAGTGTAGGTATGTGTTCCTCCACGGTTCTCCAGGGACTGCTGGAAGACAGCCTGCTTCAAAATGATGTCCTCCAGGGACTGTGGGGGATTCTCTGCTCTGTCAACTGGAGCACCTCCTCCTCCTTCTTGGCTCACTTTAGTATCACGGAGCTGCTTCTCATACTCTGTTTTTCCCTCACTTGTCACTGCCTATTCATATGTTTTGTGCTTTTGACAAGATATTTTCACCGAGACTGATGGGCTCAGTTGAAGAAATGTGTCTTGCTAGAAAATTAGATGCTATACAAAACCATGATTTGATAGAAAAGAACGGTGGAAGTACAAATATACTGCTAAAGAACTGGAAAATTGCCAACGCTTCATTGTAATACGTCCCCTCATTTTGCCTGCTTTCTCCTTAAGATCTGGAAAGACTACTGGGCAGGAGACAGTGTTGTTTCAAGGAAAAGGCTTTCTTAGGATTCTAGGGTGCATGTTCCAATTTCTTCAGAAAATTGAGAAAAGGCACTTTGTCTTCTGTGATAAATGTCATTAGCCACTAGTGACAAAGTCTGACCAACAAGAGCAGATCAAAATCTGATGAGACCAAGCAATATACCTTCAGCGGCCAGGACAGAACCATCGAGTCGTCGAATCAGTTGAATTGGAAGGGGCCCATCAGGATCATCAAGTCCAACTCTTGGCCCTGCATGGGACCATCCTCGAGAATCACGCCATATGCCTGAGAGCAATGTCCAAAACTCAGACAGGCGTGATGCTGTGACCACTCCCTGGAGAGACTCTTCCAGTGCCCAGCCTTCCTCTGGTTCAAAACTTTTTCCTGATACCCGACCTAAACCTCCCCTGACTCAGCTGCATGCCATTTCTTTGAGTCCTGTCCTTGTAGACTTCATTTCAGGACTTTCTAATACCAAGGTGAGGCTGCCCCAGAGCAGAGCAGAGCAGAGCAGAGCAGCAGAGCAAGCAAAGTGAGACAATCCCCACCTTGCCCAGCTGGCGACGCTGTGCCTGACGCACCCCAGGACAGGCTTGGCCCTCCTGGCTGCCAGGCCACTGCTGCTGCACATTCAGCTTGCCACTGGCCAGGAGCCTGGGTCCCTTTCTGCAGTGCTTCTCTCCGGCCTCTTGCTCCCTAGTCTATACACACACCAGGACTGCCCTGTGGCAGGTGCTGAATCCAGCACTTGCCCTTGCTCAACTCCATGTGGGTGGTGATTGCCTGTGGGAATCCTCAAAAACAGAGGGCTTTGGGAAAGCTGCAAAAGGCAGGCCTCAGAGACAGCAGAACTGTGATTGGAGCTAAGCAGTAGTCATAAGTTTGTCAGCAGAAAAAATTAGATCAGAAGTAGAATAGTAAGGACAAATAGAACAATGGTCTGTGTATTCACGCTTGTCTAGAAGAACTCCCTAAGCTACAGCAAAGTACATCTAGCCAGATGTTGGGAAGTTCTAAGCTTCATCATGGAGCTCTGTGCATTGTGTCTTAAGGTTTACAAGCAGGTCTTTTCTTCGAAAGAAGCAAGCATTGTTTTAACCACAGCTACATGTGCTTCTAGTGACTGGATAGAACTACTGTCAATATGCTTTTGCTTTGTGTGATTGGTCAAAAAACTTTGAAAGGAAGTTGTAACTTAAGAACTTCTTCAGTTCTTTGTCTGCTGCTGGGGATGTGAGTTGCTGGCAGCTTCCCATTGTCATCACCATGTAATGAGACTGATGCTGGAAAACACAACAGCTTGAGACGTCGTCCCCAGCAGTCCCGCCCCTTTTGTGATTTGTGCATAGACTCCCGGCCAGCAATAATTGCCCATCTCTCCTATTTGGCAAGATCTCTCTGCAAGGTCTCTGTGCCCTCAAGGGAGTTAGTTCACAGCTCCTCCCAATTTAGTGTCTTTGGCAAAGTTGCTTAATATTTCTTCAAGTGCTGTGTCCAGCTTGTTCAAAAGATGATGAAGAGAACTGGCCCAAGGATGATACTGTCTTAGCCACTGAAATTAGCGCTTCATACTTCTTCTTGTTCCTTAGTGCAGAAATCACAACAAATGTCTTCTTTGCTTCTTTTCTATCCATGCAGATATCTTTGCTTATGCTCATGCTTTTTATCCCAACAGCAGCTGACACCACATTTACAGACACAGCAACAGCACACTTTTCCTGCTCTTACTAGACTTAACAATTTTGCAACCTGTCAATCAGTGACCTTTGCAACTAAAGTCAGACCTTCAGCATTTCTCATCAAATGAATGTCCTCAGAAGAAAACTTTGCTGCATACTCTGGATGACTGAAGAATAGATGATCATGAGTTAGCGTCACAATCATTTAAGCACAGAGCCTGTACTTTAGCAGGGAAAAAATTCAAAGAAGAGCTATTTGATGCAACAAGATATCTGAGAAACAAAGACTAGGATCTTCCAAAGGGTTCCCTGCAGTAGAAATGTACTGTATGAATACAGAAGATAAAAGATGTGTTTTTGAAAGGCTATATCCTTGCTAAGCTAGATTGGATCTCATCCTGTAGATAACAGATCAAGGAGCTCAAAATGGAGCTAGAGAGGCATGTCCAGGTAATGAGATACAGCAAAGCATTTTTCAAGATCATTCTGGTGGACTGGGAAGTTGGGTTAAATCTGCCACACCCATTCACTTTTGGGACTGAATTGTGGAGTGCTAACCATATCTGCCTGCTGTGCAAAGTAAAAGAGATCTATCAAATTGGATGGTCAATGTGAACACTCTCACTCTTGATTCTAAAACACGTCATAAGCTAGAAATCAGTCTTAGGAACAAAAGAAATAAAGCTGTTCTACATCTTGGAATGGAAAATATGGTCAAAATATTTTTTCATGATGTTTTGTTTTCTTCTTTTTTTCTTTTCTTTTTTTTTTTTTTTTAATCCAACTTGATGTGATTCATAGTTTCAACCATTTGGAATGCTTTCACACAGAGGAACCCAGCATAGTAGTTTTATTACAGGCTCTGCCCCTTACCATGCTTCCTTACAGGTTTGGGAAAATAGTGGTTTTAATTTCTTTTCCAGAGACACTTTTAAAAGGACTACTTGTCACTAAAAATCATTCATTTCTCGGGTTCTCCAAGTTTGGTAGGCCCTGCTAGAAAGCAGTCACTGTAGACACAGCTGTGAACAATCACTTGGCAGGCCCAGAATTCTGCTCAGGGGCCTCAGGATTTTTGGCGTTCATCCACCGTGGCCGGCCAGAATGCCATCAGGGTCTTTAGGGTCCCAGTGTCTGTCCTGGGAATGGTTGTGAGGCAAATGAGGCGAACTTCAGACCGTCTTTCACGCGTTTCAGAAATCTGTTTTACTGAAATGGCCAAAAAGAATGCATAACACGTAGAATTGAGGGGGGAAAAAAAAAACAAGCTCAAACCGTTGGAGCAATATCAATCTAGAGAATGCCATGTCTCTATGAAAAATACAAAAAACTTCTATTTTCAAACGCACCTACAAATCACCATTTTGCATCTTTTTTGTTTTGTTGTTTTGTTTTGTTTTAAAGCTCTGGCATTTATCTGATTCCTTTTTGAGCTAGTTCAGCTCATTCATCTGTTAAGAAAGCAGCTAAAAAAAAGGAAAAACCTATGGGAACAGGATGCCACTCCAGCCATGTTGTAGGAAGCATTAGGTCAGCCTTCTGTGTTGTAGAAATACGTCTGTCATCTAGGAAAATCAATGCGTAGCACTATCTTCTTTTGAACTTTCTCATTGCTACTGGGTTCCTGAATGATCAAGATGGTTTCAAAGCAAACAACACCCAGCCCGCGAAGATACTCTCCAAACTATTGCAATGGAATCACTTGATCAGGTGAAGAGCTCGCTATGCAAAAGATGAATATGATGTCAAGAATGCTTTGTTGTGGATTACCATTGTTTGGGATCCTTTATCCCTTACCCTTCCATGTAGTTCTAGGAAAAAATTAAGCAGCCACAAGGCTTTTACAGGTGTTCTTGTCTTTTGGGATAGTAAGGATTTAGGGTAGTAAACAAACGGTGGTGAGTTTTACTATTGACTTTATTGCTGTTTCACTTGAATGAACTGCTTTGCATTTCAGCTTACCCATCAGTAGAATGAGAGGAATAATATCTTCCTTCTTGCCCAAAAGATGTTGAATGATGCCTGTGATGTCACGGAGGTAAAAACGAAAACCATTGTGATTGAAAGGAAGTATTGGCATGCCACAAGGTGTTGGGGTGCGTGATTCTGAGCCCAGGCTAACTGCAGCAGCAGCCAGCAGTCTGGCGTGTGTCCCGATCCGTCCCAGTGGTACGGATGACGGGGTGGATTTTAAGGTGCAAAAATAACCATCAAGGACACAGGGGATTTACAGCAACAAAAATCAGTACAATTTTATTGAAGATCATAACAGAAGAGTGTTGGTGTAGTGGGGAACCGGAGAGAGAAGGAAAAAGCAAGGGAAAGAGGGAGGAAAGGGGGGGAATGGGTATTATAGCTACCGAAACCGTGGCGTCGCTTCTTCGGTCCAGCCGTGAAGAGCTCAGCAGGATACCAGGTCCGGGGAGATCTCAAAGGCACGGCTGAACTGGACCCCAATTATACTATTTTTTGTTGGGGGAAGGGAGGTGGTTTCATAACCAAGACAATGGTTGTCAAGGGGGGGGAGAAGGTACAGAACAGGGGGGTACCGGTACACAGAGTCCGAGCCCAGTAACCAGCAAGAGCCATTGTTTTCATGCCCCAGTGCTTGCTCTGGGCAGCCTTCTCCCCACACCACTGTGCACCCCCCCCCCGAGTTTGGGGGTGTTCAGTCCCAGTCTTTGGAAAAAGGTACAAGGGGGTTTCTTGCAGAGGAGCGTCTCGTTTTGATTCCTTGATGAAGAAGCTCGCATCTCTGCCTGTCTGTCACGATGGTTGAAGGCAGGCAAGAGGGGTCTTTTCCATTGGAAGGAGGCCATTTCCACGGTTCAAAGCCAGCCAGGCCGAAAGGGGCGGGGGAGAAAGCCCAAATCCATTGCATTGTTCAAAAGAAGCAAAATGTCCCGTCCAGGTTCAGTGTGGCGTATCAACAGTGAGCTAACTTCTCCACCCTGCACTGGCTTAACAGTTTTCTTGACAGTCGTGAGGCAAAAATGCAGGATTTCGGACAGACTCTCACAGCGTGACAGCAGCTGTAGCAGCAGAGCAGCGGCTCCGGGCTGGAGACTGGCTCTGGCAAGCTGCTGCCTAGGACGACCTCCCCACGGCAGTGGTGAGGGGGCTTTGCCCTTGCCCGAAGGCTAGAAGCAGCTCCAGCTAAGTGCTAAGAAAGACACAAGTCCGACAGTTGTCCGCAGCAGGGAAAGGGTTTATCGGGCCAACCGGGAAAGGCTGCAGGCAACTGCCCCGAGGGGGTGGGGTGAGCAGAACTTCTAAAGGGTTCCCGAGGGAGGAACAACTCACCCTCGGGCCAATGAACAGACAAGAAACAATGATCGACTTAACAGAACAACAAATGGGGGACTAGTTGGGGAGGAGAAACAACTTCTGGTCCAATCACTCCCTGCCCCGAGGAGAACGTTCTTGGTAGAAGGGGTGGGCAGAGAGTGATGGACATGGCAGTTGCTGGGGAAACATAGGAGGGGTTAACAGATTGACACCAAAAAAGATACAGGAGTGGCGGGAGCTGAATAGACAACAGGGAATTGACAGATAACTGCCAGGGGAAAAGCAGGAAGTGAGCCTAAGGCAGAACCATTATAACAACTAAATGGGGGAAACGGAATGAACCAACTTTTAAGAACCATACATAAAAGATTAACAAATGACATTCCAAACTGAAGACAAAGTGTAAAACAAAGCACACCGCAACAACAAGGTAACTGTAGTGAGGTGTGTTTCCTCCTCCGCTTCACTGTGATAGTAGAATTTTAATGAGCACTTCCAAAACTTGGTCTTAGCATAGTCTGGTGACATGTCTCAGTAGAGCAGTGTCCTAGGGTGACTTGATGATGCTTGCATCCCCAGTCATCTGTTCTGTTAATGCTGGATATTATATTCTCCACCTTCAAGACTGGTTCTGAGAGCAAAGGTGGGGAGAAGAAGAAGCACGGAGTTTGTTATCAGAGGCTGCACTGACTCTTCTAAAAGCAACACTGCTCCACATTCTGTGCTGCACTGTGTTGTCCGGGCACTGATGGAGCAGAACAGAGTCTTCCTTTGCTTTTCAGTTGGTTTAGCTGGCTGAGGCAGAGTTTTCCCTGGACTGTCCTTTTTTCTTTCCCCTTTCTTGGAACTGTTCAAACCTGCTCCGGACTGGGACCTGGGAAGCACTGAGAGCTTGCACTTTGTGGCCTATGGGGGCCTGCTCTGGGCAGCAGCCTTTCCCAGTGCCGGAGGCATTGATAACAGAGCGAGCACCCAGAGGAGAGACTTTGGAAATTTGTCCTTTCTTCAGAGCGGCGATTGAGTTTTGTCATCTGGTACTGTTGGTTTTTTGTGCTGGGGAGTGCTTCGCCTCTGTTAAAGAAACAGGTTTTTTCCGCTTCTCTCAGAGGAAATTTTTCCCAAAGCAGTCGAGGGGAGGGGCGTGTGGGTGGGCTTTCTGTGGGGGGCCCCTGAGACATAAACTTGAAGGAATTTAGGGATTTTAGAGGAGCTGAGGTTTTAGTTTGAGATAAGTCTTATGATAGTTGATCAAAATCAATAGGTAGGCCTTGATGAAGTTAAGAGTTAGTAGTTAACTAAGAATTGATTGCTTGTCAACATCATGTTTGGTTAGCTGGGTTTAGAAGGAAGAATATAGAAACGGATAAATAGCTTTGGGAGCATAAGACAATTGTAAGCCTTGTAAGTTTTTCTGGCCTTTTCTGGGTTTTTCTGGATTTTCTTGGGATTTTCTGGTTTTTTTTCTGGCATTTCTTGGGTTGTTTCTGAGGTTTTTTTCTGGCTTTTCTCTGATGTTTTCTTGGGGTTTTTTTCTGGGCTTCCCTGGGTTTTTACGGGGTTTTTTCTGCCCCTTATTTGGTTTTATTCTGGGTGTTTTTCTGGCCTTTCTTGGGTGTTGTTCTGGTTTTTCTTGGGTTTTTTCCTTGGGTTTCTTTCTGGCCTTTCTTGCCACTTTTCTTGGGATTTTTCTGGCCTGTCTTTGGTTTTCTCTGGGGATTTTTTCTGGCATTTCTTGGGTTTTTTCTGGGTTTTTTCTGGCATTTCTTGGTTTTTTTCTGGGCTTTTTTCTGGCCTTTCTTTGTTTTTTTCTGGGGCTTTATTTTGCCTTTCTTGGCTTTTTTCTTGGGATTTTTTGTGGCCTTTGTTGGGTTTTTCTTGGTTGGTTGGTTGGTTTTTCCTGGTCTTTATGGGTTTTTTTTCTTGTTTTTTTTCTGCCCTTTTTTCAATTTTCGCTGGTGTTTTTTCCTGGCAATTCTTAGGTTTTTTCTGGGATTTTTTTTTGCTTTTCTAGGATGTTTTCTTGGGGTTTTTTTTTTTGCGGGCTTCCGTGGGTTTTTATGGGTTTTTTTCTGCCTTTTATTTGGTTTTCTTCAGGGTGTTTTTCTGGCCTTTCTTTGGTTTTTTCTGGTTTTTTTTTCCTGGACAGTCTCGGGTTTTTCTGGTTTTTTTTCTGGCCTTTCTTGGGTTTTCCCTGTCCTTTCTTAGCTTTTTTATGACCTTTATTGGTTTTATTTTCTGGTTTTTCTTGGGTCTTTTTTCTGGCCTTTTTCGGGCTTTTTCTCAGGTTTTTTCTGGCCTTTCTTGCATGTTTTCTTGGGTTTTTTCCTGGGCTTCCGTGGGTATTTATATGCGTTATTTTCTGCCCTTTCTTGTTGCCGTGTGTCTACTTTTCGTTTCATAGTTCGTTTTAGTGTTCAAGTTATAATTTATTTTTAAGATTGTAAATGTTCATATTACAGTTGGTATGTTCTGTTTCCCCCATCTTTTATGTAATGGTACCGGCTTCGGCTCCCTTTCCCGCCAGTGTCCCTGTCAATCCTCTATCCCCTCCCCGGTTGCCTAGGGAACTCCCGCCTTTTTGTATCAATTCCTACGTCTGTCATCAAATCCCTCCTATGTTTCCCCAGCAACCTCCTTGTCCATCACCCCCTGCCCCCTCCCATACCCTAGAAACTTCCAACCTGGAGAGGAGGTGATTGGAGCAGAAGTTGTTGTCCCTCCCCAACATGTCCCCCATTTGTCACCTGAATGCGTCAATCATGATGTTCTTTTTTGTGACTGGCCTGGAGGTGGGTTGTTCCTCCCCTCTTGGGCCCCTTAAAACCTTTGTTCCCGGTGGCGGCGGGCTTTTTCCGGGCGGTTGCCTGCAGCTTTTCTAGCATCTTCAATAAACCCGTCCCTGCTGCGGAGAACTGTCTGCCTCCTTTGCCTTTTGTCGTGCCTGTGCTTCGCTGCCACATCGTCTTACCCATCTACCAAGGTGCTGCATTCCCCAGCACGCCGTGAGGGAGAGCGCCTTAGGCAGCCATAGGCCCCGCCTGCCTCCTGCCAGGAGCCAGGGCTGAGCGGCCACGTGGCTGTCAGACCTTAGGCTGCTGATGTGCTTTTCTGTGGGTTAGCTGGGCTTAAACTTCCTGCACAGTAGCAGCTGCTGGTGCGCAGCCTTGGGGCCTTCCCTTTTTGTGGATTACGTGGGACCCTCGGACCGGAGATGAACAGCTTCATTGGGCGCGGCAGCACCTCCGTGGGAGCAGAGCCCTGGTCGCTGGGGGTTTGCGCTCCGGGGGATCGGGCTGACCACCTCCCGCAGCCGGGAGCAGTCCGCACGGCACGACCCGCGACACCCGGACCTTTCCTTCGTTCCCACCCGGTCTGGTGAGTTTTCTTTTTTCCACCCCCCGTCTTTTAACTCAGCCCCCTGCCGTCGGAATTTTGGGACGGCGGGGTTCGGCTTGTCCTTCTTTCACGTCTATTTCCGACGGTGATCCGGGAGGGAAACGTCTTCCTCCTTCCTGTTTTCACCCCCCCGCCTTTTCCTGAAGAGCCGCGTGGGGCTGCCGCTTTCTCGGCGCCGCGGGTTTGCGCCGGCGGCTCGGTGCGGCGCCGGCGGTTTTCTCGGCTCAGCGGCGCCGCTTTTCAGCGCGGCCGGTCCGCGGCGCGACTTTCGCGTTTTTCCTTCGGTGGCGCGGCGTTCGCGGGTTTTGTCGGCGGCTCGGCGGTCGCGGTTTCTTTTCGCCGGAGCGACTTTCGCGGTTTTTTCTTGCCGGCGCGACTTTCGCGGGTTTTTTCGCCAGCGCGACTTTCGCGGTTTTTCGGCGCGGCGCCGGAGGGGCTTTTTCCGGCGCGCGCGTCCCTGCCGCCGCCGCGGCGGAGCGCTGGTGCGGGCGGTTCCGAGCTCCCGCCTGGCGTCCACGCGGCGCGCAACCGGTCGCCGCCGCCCGCCATTCTCCAGTTCGCTTTTCCTTTCCGTTTTAATTTGCGGGTGTCGCAAGGTTTGCACGGTTTCTTAACATCGCAGTCATGGGTGCGAGACTGTCTGCCGTGCAGAAAGAGGCTTTGTTTGTCGTTGGGGGAATTTTGCTTGGGGGGGAAGTTTCAATTAAGAAAAAGGAATTGAAATATTTAGTTCGGTAGGTCTTTTCTCATTTCAAGGATGCAAGCCCTGACCGATTTAGAGACCTCCGATTTTGGGAGGAGGTTTCGCGTAAATTAGCAGATTCGGCACGGTCAGAGGGCAATTTAAGATCATGCCATTATATGCATCCACAGTTACTAGATGTTGATTACTAAATATTGGCTCTGTTTTGTGGGTGAGTGCGCTTGCCATTCACACACACAGATACACCTCCTCCCCCTGCACACAGATGTGTGCTATTGGGTCTCAAAGAAGGGTCTGTCTTTTTTCTGTTCAAGAGGTTTTGGTTCTCAAAGTCAAGAGGTATTCTTCCTGGATCTATTATCTGAATTCATTACCTAGAAGGTAATAAAATGAATTAGACATTTGGTAAAAACTGTCCTAACTGCATCTTCATGTGAACCATTGAGTCTAATTTAGGTTACTTACATACAATTTTTTTTCGAAGTATTATAGCAACTAAAGAATAATTACGTCGATGACTGATCATATTTTGCAGGAAGACATCCATGGCGTGCATAGCACACACCTATGGCATGCATTTATTATTTTATCGAAGTTGCTATCAAGCTTTCTGGAGTAGTACTTCCAAGTTACGAAAACATAGGAACCATAGTATCATTTCATGGAATGTGGTGTAAAAAAGTAAGTTGAGCCTATACAGTGCCCTGTCCATAATTTCTAGCTTGTAAAATAGGAAAATAGCCATTCTTCTAGAGACACAAATACAGTATATGCAACATCTATGCAAAGCATGCACTATAAATTCAGGTAGAAATGACAAGTTGTTAGAAGGCTGATCACTGAAGAGAACAGAGCAGAGGCTGGGCTGCTGCACATCACTACAACTCTTTGTCCTCATCTGGAGGAAATCTATTGAGATGCAAGCTCATTTGAACCTTAATGGAAGTAGTGACTAGGAGCAGACGTATTTGAATTATCTTTTCCCGATCTTTACATTCCTTCAATTTTCTTTTAGAATATGGAGAACTTATGCTACAGACTGCAGAGGCACTAAGTAGTGACTAAAGGAACTTGCCTATTCAATTGCTTCAAGGTAGATGGTTTTCCCACTATCCTTCTTCCTTTCTTCTTTGGAATATCTAAAACGTTTTCATCAGAAACAGTCAAGTCATGTGTCACAATCTCCAATACATCTTATGAGTTATGTAGAATAACTATTGCTCTCCATAATGTCTTTATTTTACCCTTTTACAACTTTACTTTCCATAGGAAAATTTGGTTATTTAATCTTGGGTATTTAGACTCAGGGAAAATCCACTTTTCCAAAGGAAACTGTTAGGAATTGATTGTGACAATTGCTTCTTCATTAATATGTTTTGAAAGTTATTGACAAAACATATTAGTGAAATTTAGAGCATAGGAAAAGTCTATTAAAGAAATTAAACCAATTAAAAGAAACTGACCTGATTTGTACAATCATGTACAGACACATCTATAGATGTACATCAAGAAAGAGGAGTCGTTTATTCCCATAACCAAACCACCTTGTGCAATTTAAGTTGCTTAAAACCATAGAAATAATCACAAGTAATATTTTCAATTACAGCATCTAGAAGAAAGCGTTGCTACTTACTTAGAACAGAAAATCATATTAGAAACAATCTTCAGGAGAAAATATTTTCAGAAGCAATATGGTTTCAAATAGACTTGGATACTTTCAACTCCTTAAACTGCCAAGAACTACCTTGACATGGTGGAAGAGAAGTGAAAAAGTGGCAACGGAATAAACTGCTTCATTGGGTAGTTTCTTGGTGAGTTTGAGCTTTTAGATTTGGGGGTTTGGGGTTTGTGGTTTTGGTTTTCCCCTTGGTTTTATATTGTTTCTAACGCAAGATGTATTTATTACTTCTAATGTTCATTAAGCATATCTGGAGATACTTAGGTTCTGATTTGGGAAGTGTATCAAATTTACAACAGTCTTTATAGAAGTTAATGCCCAGAATGCAACACGAAACAACTCTTCAGATGTAACCAAGTAATTGTACACTTTTTTCCCCTAGATACTTGGGACTAACTCTTTACAGCAGAATACAGTGTTTTGTGAATGTGGCAAATTTTTTCTAAATGTTTTGACTTTCCTGAAGAATACTGGAGACCAAAATCTGTAACAACCAGTATCAGAGTATTACAAAGTGATTGACCAGGAAAAAGAGCTAGATGGTAGATGAGGAGATGCTTTTTTTTGTTTTTCAAGTCTAGATTCTAATAGTGGGGCAACTGCCCTTCAAGCAAGATGGCAGAAATAAACATATGAGCATGTTGCTCTTAAAAGTCTGATGAGAAGCTCTGTTTGATAAATCACGAGTGCGTTCTAGGATTCTGGACATAAGATAAAATTGTCTTTGATCAATGGTGGAAAAAAGAGTGGAGAAATATAATGGGAATACTCTTTTCTTTAGTGGGTTTGTCTTTTATAAAAGACACCATAAATGCTTTATAATACTAAATGACAGAGCAGCCAATTGAACCATTTCTGGAAATTTTTCCCAGGGTTCCAAAAAGAAAGCTTATGCAAATATTAGAGAAAAGAAATGATCCAAAAAGTATTGACTTACAGATTGTAAAGGCAATTTAAAATGCAACAATTGCTGATGGGAAGGTAATAGGTGGCTAAAGATGTATTCACAGGTTCCATGTCTCTAAAGAACTCTAATGAAAAGCCATTCATTCCTTCTATCATCATTTTAGCCTCTTTCATGTTTTAAATGTGAATGAAAAACATCATTAAGCACTCCATATGTATTGCTCAGGTTTGTCTTACATATAAAGCAAATCTTTTTCCTCTGGTTTGCTTGAAGTTCTGCTTGACTGCATTGCACATTTCTTTGCATGCTTTTTTGATTCTTTCTGCTGTCAATACTGGGCAATACATGCCATCTGCAAAGAGTATGATTTTTCTCACTTAAGCAAATGTATTTAATCTTTAGGATCCCTTTCTATTAAATTGACAGAAAAGGAATTGATTGATTCCACTTAACGTTGAGTCTTTTGGTAAAGATCACCTTGAGAAAACTGTTTTCTGCTAGGATTCAACTCAAGGATTGGAAGAATTGAGGAGACTGCTAGGCACTGGAGCATGGAGAGACCTTCAGCCTCTGTGGGTATATACCGCACAATAAAATTGTCAACTCTCTAAACTTTCTTGACTGTACTGAGTAGAATTTTGACTAGAATCTCTTTCACAGGTAGACACCCCTTTTCAAGACACAGGCAAGACGCATCTCACCTCCTGTTCTGTGCAGGTATTTGTATTTCTCTTGACTATTTAGGATACCTAGATGAATTTCAAATGTCTAAAGTTACATGAGACAAAGCCCACCCTCAAGGCCTAGAAACCTCTCCCTAGAAGCTGCAAAACACACAATGCTCAAGGTCTCTAAAATTTGCCAAAGCAATGACTAGAGTGTTAACTGTCTGCAAAATACCTTCACAGAGATAGTTTTCAAGATATTCACAAGATAGTCTTCCCATAGGAAGATTTGAAGACACATCTTTTACCTCTTCAGTGAATAAAACCCTCAAAATAGATTCGTTTTTTGAATTTAGCACTCTTCTTGTCACAATTCTATAACTTTGCATGGTTTAATTAAAAAGCATCCAATTCAGAGAAAGAGTGGTAAAACCAGATAGGAAGGAACATTAGAAATTGGTTACTCAGGGTGTGAGTAGGAAGACAGGGAAAGATTCAAAAGAGTAAGGAAACTAAGAGGAAGCAGTGACAATGAGAGACAACCCTGCAAGGTTCTTGCGGGGATTATGTATTATTTAATGAGTGACAAAATTAGAAGAGCCTGCACATTTCATCTCTCACCACAGGAGCACAATAGCCATTCTGCATGCACGTTTGCCAAAGTAACATGACAAAGGGAAGGAAATATAGAGACTAATAGAACTGAGTAAGAAGACTTTTTCAATCATTGCAACTCAGGTGGTGAATTATTCCATAGACGGTAAATGAGCAGATCTAGACAGTCTGATAAAATGCAGGTAGGGATAATTTGTAGTCAGAAAATGATTCTCAGAAAACGACAAGTTCTAGCATGGATCAAAAGTTTCTGAATGTGACATAAGAAAGTTCAAAAATGCAAATCAGAACACTTGGGTAAAATACCAGGATCCAGGGATCAAGATCTGGACAAAGATCAAGATCAAGGGCACCGGTGAGTTTTTCAAGAAGCAAAAGCATACGCAGCTGACTGTGCTTGTGCATGAACAGCTGCTGGATTTTTGCAATTACCTGCACACAATGAGGTAGTGCTACTGCATTCTTGGCCTTCTGTGATCTGCACAGGACTGAGGCTGAGAGAGGTTATTCAGGTTTGGCCCTTTTCAGCATCTGTGCTCCACGTAGGCACTGTGACACCTCTCGGGATGTGTTCCTTTTGAGAGGCTGTCATGTGCCTATGTCTAATGGCCTCGGGGAGGAGGGGGCAGAGAGCAGGGTGTTGTAAAAGCAATCTGCAGCTTAACTAAGAAAGACGAGTGGTTCTTGAATGTGTAGCAAATACAAAGTTCGGGGAAGATAGGGGGACATTTGCTGTGCTGGTACAGTTTCTCCTTGTGAGACGTACTGGAAAACTTTTTTCCCTAAGATGCAGGCGACTAGAGACGCAGAAGACGGAGATACGGAGCTCGCCGAAGCTGAGCGCCGGTCCCAAGCGTCTTTCGGCAGAAGCAGCTCTCCGGAGCGCCCCGCGACCGGCACAATGCTCTGTGCGCGAAGAAGCCGTTTCTTCGCCTCCGGGAGACGGAGAGCGCGGCAGCTTCCAAGAGATGAAGAAGGAAGCCGCACAACACCGGCATTGTGTGTGCAGCTACCTAACTTCTAGGGGACGATATTTTGCCACTCGCCTGCCTCTTGAATTCACTCTTACTTACCCCCAATTTTTCATCTGATTCAACCTGTATATTTTTCATCTGATTCAATGTGTACATTTTTAATTACAGTGACTTGGAATGGTTCTCCTCCAACTCCAATTCCTGAGATGCAGTCCCACCTTAATTTGCATCCTTGGGGTAACTTTCTTATGATGGTCCTAGAGGCTCCTGTATCTACTAAAAATATGATTTCTTTCTTGTGGGGACCAATTCATATATTTATCCAGGGATCTCTTGGTGTTTCAGTCCTCATTAAATAGAGTCCCTGACACCCCTACTCCTCCTGAAACTTCTTTTTATCTTGCTTCCTTTTCCTGTAAAATTTCCACTGGTGTCCCTTTTTGTGGCAATAGAAACAGGTAGGTCTTGAGTCATTCGGGGTAGAATTTAGGTTACCCTGATGTCTCAATGTTTTTGTGGATCCTTTGATGTTAGTGCCCTTCTGGGTTTTTCTCCTTGTTTTAAAAACTTCTCTCTCTACTCTTTTCCCTTCCTCTATGTTTGACCCTCATACGTGTACAATCTTTGCACATGAACAGTTCCTGCACTTTTTCTACAACTTTTTGTAGCTCATGCTCTAAATTTTGCAAGTTATCTAATATGTCTATTATGTCTCCCTAAGACCTAGTATTGGGGTTCATTTCTAAAAGCTAATGCAAACGTCTTCAAAATATTGCAAGTTAAAACTTCACTACCATCCCCAGGGGACCGACTCAGAGAATTGCTCCCCACTCCACTCAGAAACGCCCTTGTTTCTGACTAACTCTGCCAGCCTCCCTCCTGAGCACTCGCTCCTAGGTACAAGACATACCTCTTGCCCTAGTTTTTGGCAGGTAAATAACTAGGAGTTCCCAGCACCTGGGAAATCCTCACTCACTCTTCACTCGTGGTTTAATCCCCTCTAATACTTCTTGTTTCTTGTCAGCCACTTGCTCCCACCTAATTCCACTTACCCTGATATGCTCCCGCCTCTCACTCTTTCTAGCTTCAGCCTCCACAATCCTCCTTTTTCTTTTTCATAACTGTTGCTAGAATTAAACTACACTCATTCATTTACCCTTTAGATATGCAAGACACAGCTGGGTCAGCTCATCTGCTCACCCCCCCCCCCCCCCCCAGGAATTACAATGGCTAGTCAAAACACTTAATACAACAAAACAATCACTTCCCTCCTTAGCTGGCTGAGCCCCTCACGGGACTGCGAAACTGCAACCCTAAGAGGTCCACACTCCCTTGGTGACTAGGTCATGTCTCATACACTCACACAAACATAAAAACACCTCTCCTTAGCCAGCTGAGCTCCTTGCAGGACTGTGACTACCACGGCCCTCGGACTGTGAGGTCACGTCATAAGCATGCCTACACATATACGCAAACACAAATGCTAACACACACCTGCCTTCCCCCTGCCCAACCCCTGGTATTCACACAGTCTGCTTTTTCTATGCGGTTCTTGTATGCAAGACGTTTTACAGGCACTCTCACTTCTAGCTGGCACTCCTAAGGGAGCCTTTTTGCGTGCTTCCTATTGCTAGCTTCTTTTGCTTGCGCTTTATCGTAATTGGAACTCCTTCTCCAAGGGAGTCCTGTCTAACCTCAGGACCACCTAAAAACTGTGTGGAGCTGCTTCCCAAGGCTAGCCGTCCTTCCCCAGGGCTGGAGTTCACGGGTTTCAGCACCAAATTGTTATGAATGAGGTCCTGTACATCTAATTTAATAAACCACAAGATAAATATTTAGCAGCAATTTTAATTAACCGGCAGTTTTATATAAAATAGTACAATTAAATATAATCAAGTAGTTACAAAAAGAAATTTGGCAGTGGTTCGGGTAAAGCATAAGCAAAATGGATCAATCTGGATACAGGGAGCGCTTTCCACCCTGCCTCACCTACAAAAAGCAAAAGGATCCAAACACAGCTTCTATACTGTATGCTAATACATAGTCATCAATATTTTCCCATAAATCTCCTCCTATTTTTGATTCTTGAAATCTACCTCACTATACTACACAGCGCATGCTCTGCTTGTTTCTAAGGGGGCTTCTGGCTCTGTGGTGGTTGCATCTGAGGAAGGCTTCTCCTCATCGTCACTGTCCTTTGAACAACCCCACAGCTTGCACATGTGCCCCATTCCAAAAATAAACCTTATAATATCATAAATATCTGGAATCATTTCAATTTTGTCCATTTCAAGGCTGATTCTCTAATTATCCCAAGGCCTATTCCATTTTGGGGTGTAACTTATCTCGAACTACATCTTGCATCCTATTTTCTCATGAACATCTGAAAACATCTGTTTTGTGATACTAATTATGTATGCTTGTCCTCTATTACTTTTTAACAAATATTTTCTAAAATATCAATATAGTTACAATTGTTAACACAAAACATATTCATTTATCACAGTTGAGAATTACAAGGGTAAGGAATGCCAAACATCAATTCAAAGGGAGATAATTAAATGTCTCCCCTGGCCCTTATTCTTGCCAAAGCCGGTAGCCTCCTCAACCACCTTTTCCTGTTCCCCTGATGAAAGCAAATCATCTGCATACTGCAACAACCTAATTCCTCGGGTGGAGTAAATTCTCTTAATGTTTTCTGCAATGCTTGGCCAAACAAAATCCCCAAAAGAAAATCCCAGTTCTTCCATGTATAATCGGCATTTCCCAAATATTCCTGGATATTTTCCCCCACCCTGATGGGATCATCCAAATATGGGGGTAATTCTTTTTTTCAACCCTTGCCCTGGGTAGTAAGTGGTACAATTACAAACCCAAACCCTTCCCCTTGACCCCCAAAGGAACTTGGCAGAGTGGCGCTACTGGCATACCTCTGTCTCCTGGGTCCGGGGGGCTCCTGATGTCCTAAATTGAGTTCCTCTTCTAGTTCTAGGGAGAGACACAATATGCTGCTCCCCTCCCCCCACACCATCCTTATTCTCAGGTGGGGCCATAGGAACAGCATTTCCCTGATCCCCTTGCTCTGGGAGGTGAAGATACAGGGGACCTGCATCCCAATCCTCACCGTTTTCCTCCCCTTTTTTCTTAACACATAGATTTCTCCTGTTGCTTGTCTAGTCCATATCAGTCCACAGTCCCTTTCAATCCATCCTTTCCAATTCTCCTCTAAATACCTCCACAAATTCGACACAAACAAATTCTATCTGTTCCGTAAGGTGGCCATATAAGCCCCTCTGGCAACTTATACTCTGGTCACACAAAATAACAATATTCTACCATGATCTCCATAGTTAGTTCTGGGTGAATGTATCATCTGTTCCAAGACCTCAGCATTCCCCCCGAGGGACTCTCTGGGGGTATTACGTGGGATCGTCATCCCTTTTGCTGGGGCCCCTTCCCAGCTTTACCCTTGCAACCCTCCTTGCAACCCTGCATGGGTGCCCTCCCAGGTTTGCTCCCAAAAGATCCCATTTTACTCACCAGTGAGATTTACAGTGGTCCGATAGTATCCATGACCTATGTTTACTGTGATAAGTCAATGGATTCTTACCTCACTTCTTGACATATTTAAAGGTTGCAGGAGACAGATTTGCAGATGAGAATAGGGGCAAAATTGTCCTGTAGCTCTGTCTTATCAGATCATTAGGAAGTATAACAAACTATCACCAGAAAAAAGGCCTCAATGGCATTTTGCCCTGACTAGTCTTGCATGTGACTATCCCACCTATCCACCACTTTAAATCATAGTGTTTGATAAGTCATAGCCTGTAATTCTTAATACTGTGAGCCTACAAGCAAATGTCAAAAAAATGAAGAATGAAGCCAGCATGTAAGTGTTTGCATGTCCTCCTCCATCACAGCACGGGTGGTCCCTGTAACACACAAGCCCATAGAAGAGTCTCAGAAGCGTACCTTCTTCTGAAGTTGGATCTTCAAAAGCTTCCTGTCTAAGTTAATGTTTTGTACTTTCCAGCTTGAAGGTTTGTTCTCTACCACTTCCTCAAGCTTCTCAAATGCCTTCTGGTATGCCCACAGAAACCTCTGTCAGTCTTGCCTTCCATCTAAGGGAACTCACAGAGCTTTTGGTAGGTCCCAGATGCCTCTGAAAGCCTTTCTCTAAACTAAATTTTTATCATTCCTTTTACTACAAGCTATCTGCAGTCATCTGTTGTCGCATTGCAGCTGATCTGAAGCTGCCCCCTAAACTCAACTAACCTAGAAGAAAACAAGTCCCTGGATAAGGCACAGATAGGTTGGATTCAAACCCAAGCAAAGATTTCAGCCAACCCTATTCTAGCTTAGATGCTGATACACCACTGGCCAGAGCTGGGCAGGGAGAGGTCATCCAATCAACTATCTGAGCCTGGGAAATCCAAAGTTCCTATAAAAGGGGCAGACATATTAAACTCATTGCTGTTTGCTGATGACCCACTGGTGTTGTGTCGTCTTTTGTCTCCGACCCACAGCCCCACATATCATTTCTAGAAATGCCTGCTGATGGCCCTGCACCACAGCCCAAGAAGTGCCTTTTAATATGTCCCATGAAAAGCTTAGAGCCATCTGGAGCGCAGTAGGGGCATCTGCTGCTGTTTTCCTTCTCCTCACTGGCCTGAGAATGTTTTTTAATTCAGCTGATATACTGTGCAAATCTAGAACCTTCACACCCTCCTGATCTGTCCACAGGACCTCCATGTGCCTTTCATTGTACCTAAGAGACTAAGGAGTGTTTTTGTTGTGCCCCCAAGGTACTTGCCTATGCATAAACCTATTCCTAACCAAAGGCATAGAGCTGCAGCCACAGCGAGTGGTATACGGCGACATTCTGGTGTGCAGCATGCCTTTCCAATTGCCTTTTGAAGTATCCTAGCAGTGCTTTTGACTCACCAGGAGTTCACTGGGCCGCCTGATTACCTTTTTATTCCCTCTGTTCCTGTGCATCAAACTACAGGGACAGGCTTTGTCTTACTTCACCTGAGTGTTATGATAAAAACACTGGCCTTGAGCCCAGCCAGGGACTTGGGCACTGCATCACTCTTGCTCTAGTCCGAGCAACAGACATCTTGATTGTATTAGAAAGGAATTTTAAAAAAGAAAAATTAAAATAGATAAACTAGTTGTTTATATGTTTAAACAGACCTATTCTTTTTAGAGCAGAACAATCCTCTGATACGCTTTAGGTCTTAAACAACATTTACAAAACTAAAGACTGCCTAAAAAGGAACAGAATTCTAACAGGAACAAAAGGTTTCTACTGAGCACCTAAACTAAACTACTCAACAATTTCAAATTAAAAACATTTAGGAGCTCGTTCAGTTCAGAAAAGCAGATTTTATTTCAAACAGCAGCACGTACATACAACATTTTCAAAATAGAAATATTTGAAAACAAGAGACTGCATTTCATTAACCACCTTGTTGTGGTTTATCAACTGTTGAATTCTATTTGGAACCAGGTGGAGTTCCTGCACCATAGCCTTCCTGTAAATTGGATGCTCTCATGTTTCATTATTGCTATAATCATGCAAAAGAATGGTAACTGCCAGTACCTCATAGAAAAGAACTCACACAGCTTATCTGTTTACTATCATCTAGAGGTTTTAGCTACCTAAGTATTTTAAATACGGAAATGCTCTATTTAACAGGTATGGCAAAGAACAAACTTCTAAGGAAACACTTAATGCACTTCATAAACAAATTTGACTGGATATATACATCTCTGAAGGAAGGTTCCTGAACCACAACTAATTCCAAAAGAAGCAACATAGCAGCATTTTGGTAAGAAAAAAAGACAACCTTTTCTAAAACCCTTCCCTTTTATTTAGATGCAGAGCAAAGATTAAAATCATCAAAAGTCTCTGACATTTCCATAGCTTTAAAAACATGATTGCATGACCAATTTTTTTTTTGTTTTACCACAGCTTAAGAAGTGTCAGAATATGCTGCATATAAATATCCTAAGCCATTCACCATTTATTAATTCACCATTTATTGATTTTCTAGGTAAATCTGCTTAAAATGTTATTTAAATAGAACATCTTCCTAGGAAAAAAAACCCGCATTATCAGAAGATTCAGCTTGAAGCTAATTTTCAATGCACTAGAAGACAACGAAGCTGCTCAAATTATGCCAAAAACTTTATTTCCTTATGGTGGGGGGTCTGTTGTGTTTGAAAAACACATGCAAACAGATTAAGAATAAATGGTGATCACTTCACGTCCACTGCCTTGGACTAGGAGAACTCTATCTAGATCTTCTGTCAGAACTTCCAGAAATTCCATGTCTGAAATATCATTTGGTCAAGGAATTTACTCAGAAGAGAAATAAAATATCTAGTAACCTCTCAAAAAGTCTGACATACAATGAAAAAATAAAGTTCAACAATTTCATCAGAGCATTTCTGTGTCACCCTTTACTGTCCTGTTACCTGGTTATTCAAGTGGAAGTTAAGCCTAATTTGGGGGACATTCCTAGTTTTGCCCTACTCATCTACAAAAAAAGATAAGAATAGGAAATTTTTAAATTATTTCAAAGTTAAGGAAATCCTTTAGATCAATAAACCACCCCTCCAATCAAGATTTTATTCTTTTATTTTTTAACTTTTATTTTTTAACTTTTTATCTTTAATTTTTTAACTTTTTTAAAATATAATTTTTTTTTATTTTATTTTTTAACTCTCTTGATGTCATTTTCTTCTAGGCAGACTTATGCTTGCCCTACTTAGTAATGGTTATCCCAACAGGTAATGGCAGAATCACAAAAATGAAATTCTCAATTCCAAGAAATATGGAATCAATACAGTAGAGGATTTCAGTACAGTTTTCATCCCATTTTCTGTTTTTAGGAGGTCCAGGCATATTCAGGAGGACTAGCTGAGAATGCTGTGATTTATTAAGCACTACTCCATTGAGCTTCACAGCAGTGTGCGTTCTTCTGACATTTGACTGATTCCTAGCATGCAAAGAAACATTTTTAAGTATTGTTATAACACTTACGTAATTGAATCATACAATATTTATTTGAAATTGTAAGTATGTAAAACCAGGTATTTTCATGGATACTAGTATATGTACATATTCAAAAGAAATCAAATACAATACTTTTGACAAGAACGTTAAACTCTGAAATTCAAGCAGTTCTAAGTAAATTGTCAAAACGCACAAATCTTCCAGTTGTCAATTATCTTTTACCAAGATGAATTAAAAATGGTTTCAATAGATATTACAGGTCAGACGAGAACCACTAAGAATCTTGTTTATTGACTTACATAAAAAAGTAACTGGATTTATACAAGAATTTCCAAACAATGAAATTACAGGAATGCAATGGAAAGATCACAATATTTATGTTGTACAGTAAAAGATTTTACTCACGCTCCTTTGGAAACATTACTAAATTCTACCAGCTGGTGAAGAAAATTCAGAAACACCATCGAATTTTGAAAAAAATGCTAACTTCTTATCTTGTAACACTATGGCAGTAAGCAGTGAAATGAAATTGAGCTTATCCCTTCACATTATCAACATTACCTAGTATTTTCCTTGTTTCACCTACAAATATAATTCTTGTAGATCTGTGCACAAGAAGAAAAAACTGCTAGGGTTTTTAAAATGTCCTTATTTTATTATCTCTTTTGTATGGTTCAGTGGTTTTTCAGAACAAAAGAACAGTTTCCTTACAGTTCCTGAGAAACAGCTGTGTGTAGAGTTAACCAAAGTTGGAAATTAGTCATATGCTACAGTGTGACAAAAATATTCACACTCTACCTTAGTCCATTTATCTACAAAATCTGCTGCCTAAAAGTAGGGTTTGTATGTTTGGTTTTCTTCCCCCAAATAAATAGTTCAAAGTAATTTGGCCTGAAATTTAGTGGCCAGTGGAAACCAGCCCGATCAATTAAATTGATTCTTCATGCTCTGCTACCTGCCATCTTCCCTGCTATAAGAGAATGATATTTCTAAAGCTGAGTTTTCCAGTCCCTCCTGGGGGATTTTCTATCATGGTGGCCAGCTATCTTAAGAACCAACTGTACAAAAACCATCTATGGGACAAAGGAAAGCTTGAAGTTCCATTTTTTGGAAGCAGAATTGCGTTTTGAGAAGACTGAAAAGAACTGTGAAGAGAGGCAAGATTGTCTAACTGAGAAGCATAAATATTGAAACTGTAACATTGTTAAACTAAAAATGCAGGGTGTAACTTTGTGACAGAGTGGGCAAAAATTCAGCACTGAAATAAAGGCTCATGGTGTGTAAAATGTGAACTGAGGCTAACATCACTTATCCTTCAAGCACCGGTAGAACTGAAATCATGCACAGTAGACAAAATAAACTTCTGAAGTTTTTATAAGAAGCTCAATTTGTTAAGCAGATAAAATTAAGAAAATGCTGAACTCTGAAAAAAAGCAGAGCAGTCAAGTGAGTTCCACTCAAGAGATGTAGTATTCTAGTTTTGTGTGCTGTCATACCCAAAGTATGTCTAAACTTATGTTATTTCTACACATGCATGGGTTGGTAGAAGGCAGGCAAGAAGTGACTTTTGATGAAACATGAAAGTTCCCTTTGTGAACAAATATTCCCTACTGTCCAAGTAGTTATAGAACAATGGGAGCCTTTTTGTCCAGAAAAAAAACCATTCATTTTTAATGTAGTTAATTAAAACACTAACTATTATGCTGGTGCAGAGAAGTACTGTCAAGCTTTAGATTCTTACAGAAACTATAACACAGGTTTAGTGACTTACCTTGAATAGAAAGTTGATCATATTTAAGAGAATATTAAAAAGTCACAATGATATTTTTTCAGTGACGTGCTAAATCAGAGTGTATTAAGCAAGGAACAAAAAAATACATGCATTGCAAATTACAATTTAGAAGCATGCACAGAATGTACAAGATCACAAGAACCAGAGAACCCAGCCTACGTTGCTTCGGTGAAGTGAAATTTAGACTTACAGATTTTCCCATTCTCTATGTGAAAGGGAAGCAAATGCATAGAAAAAAAAATTATGCCATCAGGTAAAGTCAACATTATTATTATTATTATTATTATTATTATTATTATTATTATTATTATTATTATTATTATTATGCCATTTTAAAGTCAACAATATTAATATACTGTACAGGCATACCAAGTCTGAACTGTAATTTCTACCCAACTATATACAGTAGTCTTAAAATAATAATATCTGAAATCAGTGTTTTGCACAATTCTAAAGTAGTAATAAGAAATGTTTCAAGGATATAAATTTTAAAACCCCCTAATAATTAGAGTATAATGCTGCCTAGAACAGTGCTTTAGAGCATGAGCACAATAATTTTTGGAATGTGCAGAAGGCAAGCTGTTTCTAAAGAGCTCAAAGCAAATCCAAGACTCAGGACTTAGGACTTTAAGGTACTAATTTGAAATGCGCTGTCTAACTGTATTGCCTACAAGTCCCAGATTTAAGATGTGTTTAATTTAGAGATTAAGATTTCCCTTGACATTCACAGTTTTGGTTTGGTCATGTGCAGAAAATCATTTATATGTTTCTAAGTGCAGTTTTCTTGCAGAACTAAGAAGAGATGCATGTGCATGCTTAAAATCACAACATGAGGAAACAAACAAGCTGGTTTCCCTCTGTCATTGTTTTTGTGTATACTACATTGGTTTGACACAGGGAGTAGCTCTTATCTATTTAAGAAAAAGAGATTAAGGCATATTTAAACAGGAAATACTTAACATAGCAATACATTTATATTTACACAAGTTTTCTATTTCTTTAATTTACAGGATGAGGGCTGAATGTCCATTAAAACAAACACACAAACAAACAAAAACATCCCACTTCCATCTCCTCCCAAGAAAACACCCCCCATACCCAAAATCATGCACCTAAAATCAAAAACATAAGCTAAATGTCTTGAAAGGCTATCTGCTTCTTTGGAACTCCCTCTAATACCAAGCACAATAAAAATACAGGGACATATACACTACTTTTTCACCCACAGGAAGAAATAAAAAGTTATAATTAAGCTTTTTAACACATATGCTTTCTGGTACAATCCAGAAGTTGAGTTAACAGCTTAGAGGCTGTCATATTTAAACTTCACTCACAACGTTCTTGTGAATGACTCTTTACAGTCATTCCACCCAAGTCTATGCTATTTTTAGAAGGATGCCATTTAAGTTCATGAAAAGCTATTTTTGTATCCAATTTTAAATAAAGTAGAATCTCTTAAAAAGTAAAACCCAGATAAAACAGCAAACTAGAATGACCCCCCCACACTCCCCCAAGTAAAATACACACAATGAAATAAAAAGCTCCAAATACCATATGCATACTCACGGCTTCATGTTGAAAATCTCTTTAAAGCCAGACACATTGGAATCCTTGTTTTTATGCTTTTCCGCTACAAACTTTTCTTTAGTCCAGGTCATTTGCACTTTCTCTGGCACAGCAGCAGCCACACTTGCTTCAACTGCTGGAGCAGAGCGTGAGGCAGTGTTTTTATCATGGATCAGCTGAGCCTGGCCACAAAACAAATAATCACCCCAAAATTCAGCCAAAATCAGCATTTGTAAATTGCATGTTATTACAGTTTTGAAAAGGAGTTTCACAGCGGTAGAACCAAAGAAGCTGAAAAAAAATGCACCTTTACTTTGTGAACAAATATGAGACTATTGTGACTTCAGCATGAAGTGAAAGTGCTTGTAAAAATGTTCATATTTTGTTTATATTTGCAAGACTATATCTTATGTGGAATGTTACTTTTGTCATGAACTAAAGTGAGGTTGAATTCCACCAGAGAGTACTTTATTAACATCAGGGTGTTTTGCCAATGAAAAACTTTAAAGCCAGTATTATCATTGTTCACAAGTTACATTATTTTCTCAGATACTGTTGTAAACATTGTCCGTTTCACATGCCTTTAGCTGAACTACAACTATGAATCTCTGATGCCAGTATGGGACTGGCTGATTTGAAGTCTAGTTACAGATTTAGATGATGTATGCCTACAAGAGCATTTTACATAACAAATCTAACCAATCTAGCCATGAAGGGATCTTCTCTTCCCTTTTAACAGTAGAAACTCTAATCAATTTCAAGAACAAAAAAGTGCATATGCATGTGGGAAGAATATTGTGTTTTCTATTTTCCATTCTCCTTGCTTCTTTGGAGGAAAAGAAGATTAAATATCTAACACATTATTGACTTACTTTCCCTCATAATACTTTGTCCATAGGCTTCTCTGTTTCCATCAAATACAACACAAATACAGTACCTTTGACTCTAAAACGTAGAAGTGAATTGGTAATTGGGGGCAGAATTCTTTTTGTGCTTTGAAATTTTCTATTTTGGAGGTGGTATTTATTTTATCCTGTGATTGTTTCTTTGCTTTTTGTTTAAGATATTTAACAGTTCTGAAAGCTATTAAGAGACTTGTTAAATCATGAGTTGAAGATCTTGTTCCATTTGGGAATCTCAATTATTCACATGTTAGACATAGTCATGGTCCCTCCACATACCTGGTAATTAAGAATTTCGTGCAGGTCCATAAAAACCATGAATAAAATCCAAGCATATGAGAATTGTACTTTCATTCTCAGAAAAGCAATTCCTCTAGTGGTTCACAAACTGTAATTGCAGGCGGTTTTAAATGCCTTTGAGCTTCGGTATATTCCCTAAATTATTTCCTAGTCCTATCCTTCAGGATTCCCAAATTCTGGAGTTCAGTTGTGAGGTTCACATCAATATCTCTTAGTATGATGGTCTTCCTACATTCACAGATTATTAAATGATGAGTCAAGACCACAAATCAGAAGTTACCGTGAATACAGTTTTATCATGAGAATCAGAAAAGCTAACAAATACATGCCAATATTGCAAATACTATGCAGCAGTATCCAATGTACTAAAATTTCAAAGGAACAACTGTAAGATGAGTTCAGTACAACTATGCTTCAATGGAAGAAAATTTGCCATTTTTAGAAAGACCGTGAGACCAAGAGAAACTCTGGACCTATCATACATGTTTATAAAAATGCAAACACAACAAAAGCACATTCTTGTTAGTGCTATTTTGATACTAAATTCAATGAATGAAACACAACAGCTTCTTCTCTCACTCCATGATGAAAGGGAAATACAAAGGTATACAGCACTTCTACAAACTAGGCTACACATTTTACATATGAGCAACACTTCAAGTGCACACTAAACTCATTGATGACATCAGTCCATTTCCTTTCAATGTCACCCCACAGAATACAGTCATGACATCTATGGGTTAGTAATAGCTTGCAAATGAAAATGGCTTGTGCTCCTTAAAAGATCTAGTATATCAATACAGTCTCCGAGAATCTTCAGTACTTCAATAGAGGAACTATAAAGGAAGTCAATGAAAGCATGAAATATGTTTATTAATGTAACACCCTGCTTTTCTGGCTCTTAAGAAAACAGGCAGTCTCAGAAATGTGTTTCTTTTATGGAAAATAAGTATGAGAAAGGATATAGTTCATGTCACAGAAGCATCATCTAAAGACAAGAAATACAGGGTAACGTAATTAATTTAGAAAAAAATGTAGTTCATGTGTAGTTCAGTTTGCAAGAGTGGTACTTGAAGTGTTGCAATGGAAAATATGTCTAGTCATAGCCAGCACTATGTCGAGCTACCTCTTCCTCTTGATAATCATTAGTCAGCAGTACCTGAGCATCTTGGACAATGGACAATGGACTGGAGTAGCTATTTCATCTAATTGAGCCTCGAGACTCATCTGTGATGCTCTGAATCTGGGACAAAAAGGTTACCAATGACAAAAAACAGTCTACAGAAAAAAACAGATCTCATATTATTCTTCATTTTAATAGATGAAACGTGGTATCAGCTCAAAAGGCTCTTTTTCACAGAGTTCACAGAATGACTGGGTTGGAAGAGACCTTCAAGATCAATTGACCACACCCTAACACCTCAACTAAAGCAATGGCATCAAGTGCCATATCCAGCCTTTTTTTAAACACATCCAGGGATGGCGACTCCACCACCTCTCTGGGCAGACCATTCCAGAACTTTATCACTCTTTCCATGAAAAACTTTTTCCTAATACCCAATCTTTATTTCCCTTGGTTCAGCTTGAGACTGTGTCCTCTTGTTCTGTCAGTTGCTGCCTGGTGAAAGTTACCAACCCCCGCCTGACAACAACCACCTTTCAGGAGGTTGTAGAGAGTGATAAGGTCACCTCTGAGTCTCCTTTTCTCCAGGCTAAACAACCCCAGCTGCCTCAGTTTTCCTTATAGAGCCCGTGTTGGAAGCCCCTCACCAGCCTTGTTGCCTTCCTCTGGATGCGCTCAAGCATCTCAATGTCCTTCCTTAACTGAGGGGCCCAGAACTGGACATAGTACTCAAGATGTGACTTCCCTAGTGCCAAGTACAGGGGAAAAATGACCTCCCTGGTCCTGCTGGCCACACTATTCCTGATACAGGCCAGAATGCTGTTGGCCTTCTTGGCCACCAGGGCACACTGCTGGCTCATGTTCAGCCACCTGTTGACCAGTAGCCCAAAGTCCCTTTCCACCTGGGCACTGTCTAGCCACACCATCCCCAGCCTATAAGATGGCAGGGAGTTATTTACAGGGGCCAAATGCAGGACTCAGCACTTAGATTTAATCAACTTCATCCTATTGGACTTTGCCCATCCATTCAACCATTCCAAGTCTCTCTGCAGAGCCCTCCTACCTTGCAACAGACCAACGCACCATCCCAGCTTAGAGTCATCTGCAAATTTACTAATGAAAGACTCAATCCCCTCATCCGTGTCATCAAGAAAGATATTGAACAGAACTGGTCCCAGCACAGACCCTCGAGGGGCACCACTAGTGACTGGTCGCCAGTTGGATGCAGCACCATTCACCACCACTCTCTGGGCCCAGCCATCCATCCAGTCAGTGCATAACCCAGCAAAGAGTGCTCCTGTCCAAGCTGTGAGCTGACAGCTTTTCCAGGAGTATGCTGTGGGAGACAGTGTCAAAGGCCTTGCTGAAATCCGCTACACAACATCAACAGCCTTTCCTACATCCACCAGGCAGGTCACTTGGTCATAAAAGGAGATCAGATTGGTCAAACATGACCTACGCCTCCTAAACCCATGCTGGCTGGGTCTGATACCCTGGCCATCCTGTAAGTTCTGTGTGATGAGACTCAGGATCAATTGTTCCATGGCCTTACCTAGTACAGAGGTCAGGCTAACTGGCCTGGAATTGCCAGGATCCTCCTTCCCACCCTTTTTATGAATGGGCATGACATTGGCCAGCTTCCAGTCATCTGGAACCTTGCCAGTGAAGCAGGACTGCTGGTAAATGATGGAGAGCGGCTTTGCAAGCTCGTCTGCCAGCTCCCTCATCACCCTAGGATGGATCCCATCTGGTCCCGTGGATTTATGAATATCCAAGCGGCTCAGCAGTTCTCTGATTGCCTCCTCCTGGATAACATTTTTAAATCTTTAGTAGTTACTTGTGAAGTCCCTTTACAGACATTTGTGAAAACAGGAAGCCAATTTAGCCCTTCCATCTCTATCAGAAGCTGAAATATTCACTTGGTTTTGAGGGCCATAACCTTTCATATATGTATATATTCAGGTGAAATTTTTCACTCAATTACAATCAAAAGCATGAAAAAACTAAAGGCATACGAGAAAGCTACTTTTCAACTGTAAAAACCTGAAAACATAACCATTCACCAACAGTGAAACAGTAATCAGTCAAGGGCTCAGCTGGAAATGTATTTAGGATAAGTGAACACTGTACATGAGTTGAGGGACGAGCTGGGAATATATCTGGGAGAGTAGAAGATTGCATATTTTAGTTAAGATTTTAAAATTAGTTAAGAAGCTAAGTTAGTAATATAGATGGCAAGAATCGAATACCTTAATTAAAAAGTAACAAATACATCAGGAAAGAGAAGCTAGGAGTGACAGGAATAGATGTAGCATTTGTGAAGGAGCAGACCCCATAGAAATACCTTGCCTTAAGAATAATCAAATAGGAGAGGCTTGGACCATGACCAGCAGATCAAAACAGAGAGCAGAAATCTGGAACTCCTTGCACATGTATTTGGAAATTATTCCACATGTATCCAGTGTGTTGCAAAAAACACCCTCCTTTTCAACTTTAATTAGTTGAAGAGTCATCCGTCCGTGCATCACTCACCTGCATACACCCAAATTTCTGCCAATCTTACCTAACAGCACAACCAGGGACAATTTCTTGGTGCAAAGTATTATTACCTACTCACAGGCCAAATTAACATTGCTTTGATCGGGTGTGTTTTCTCTACGGGCACAAGTTGTCCTTGCCAGACATAGTGGAAAAGCTTTTTGCAATGATGTAGGGGACAAGAGACGCATAAGACGGAGATACGGACCTCGACGAAGATTAGGGCCCGTCCCAGGCTTCTTTCGGCAGAAGCCGCGGTCCGGAGCGCACCGCGACCAGCACAATGCTCTGTGCGCGAAGAAGCCGCTTCTTCTCCTCTGGGAGACGGAGAGAGCGGCAGCTTCCAAATGCGAAGAACGAAGCAGCAGTACACAGGCATTGTATGCGCAGCTGTAAAACTCATAGAAAACATTACCGTACCACTCTCCTGCCTTTTCCATTCACATTAACTTTCGACTAGAAGGAGTTTTGGACAACTTTCGTTTCCCTCTTTCTAAACACTGCAGACCTCCCTGCCACTTCTAAAAGACGATGCGGGATGTTTTCTCTACTGGCACAAGTTCTCATTGCCAGACATGGTGGAAAAGCTTTTTCTTAAGATGTGGGCCACTAGACGCGCAGAATAAAAAGATACGGAGGTCGCAAAAGCTGAGCGCCAGTCCAGGGGCTCTTTCGGCAGAAGCCACGGTCCGGAGTGCACCGCAACCGGCACAATGCTCTGTGGGCGAGGAAGCCGCTTCTTCGCCTAAGGGAGACGGAGAGAGCGGCAGCATCCCAAAGGTGAAGAACGAAGCCCCACAACACCGGCATTCGTGCGCAGCTTTCAAACTCATAGAAAACATTACCATTCCACTCTCCTGCCTTTTCCATTCACATTAACTCTTGATTGGAAGCAGTTGAGCAGAACATTCATTACGTTCTTGCTAAACACCCTGCAGACCTCCCTGTCACTGCTAGAACATCAATGGGGATTTTCTCTCTACTGGCGCATTTTCTCCTTGCCAGACATAGGGGAAAAGCTTTTTACAAAGATGTAGGGGACAAGAGACGCATAAGACGGAGATACAGAGAAACTGTGCCAGGACAGAAAACATCTCTGATCGTCTTCTAGACATTGCAGGGGGGCTTGCCGAGTGTTTGCAGGAATCAAGAGAAAGTTGTCCAAAACGCCTCCTTTTCGAATTTTAATGTGTCTGGGAAAGGCAGGAGATTGGAGAAGTATTGTTTTCTTTGAATTTGCAAGCTGCACACACATTCCCAGTGTTGTGCGGCTTCGTTCTTCTCCTTTCGGAAGCTGCCACTCTCTCCTGCTCTCGAAGGCGAGGAGAAGGCTTCTTCGCCAGCAGAGCAGTGTGCCGGTCGCAGAGCATTTTGCCGGTCACAGAGCAGTTAGCTGGGTGCAGATCATTGTGCCGGTCACAGAGTAGTTTGCCGGTTGCAGATCATTGTGCCTGTATTGGAGCAGTTTGCCGGGTGCAGATCATTGTGACAGTCAGAGAGCAGTTTGCCGGGTGCCGATCATTGTGCCGGTCACAGAGCAGTTTGCCGGGTGCAGATCATTATGCCGGTCACAGTGCACTCGGGAGCGCGGCTTCTGCCCAAAGAGTCCCGGGACAGGCGCTTAGCCTCGGAGAGCTCCGTATCTTCATCTTTAGTGGCTCTTGTCGCCTACATCTTAGCAAAAAGCTTTTTCACAATTTCTGGCAAGGAGAAACTGTGCCACGACTGAAAACATCTCTGATCGTCTTCTAGACGTTGCAGGGGGGGTCTTCTGAGTGTTTGCAAGAATCAAAAGAAAGTTGTCCAAAATGCCTCCTTTTCCAATTTTAATGTGTCTGGAAAAGGCAGGAGCTTGGAAAAGTATTGTTTTCTATGAATTTGCAAGTTGCGCACACATTCCCACTGTTGTGCGGCTTCGTTCTTCTCCTTTCGGAAGCTGCCACTCTCTCCTGCTCTCGGAGGCGAGGAGGCGGCTTCTTCGCCAGCAGAGCAGTGTGCCGGTCGCAGAGCAGTTTGCCGGTCACAGATCATTCTGCTGGTCACCGTGCGCTCCGGAGTGCGGATTCTGCCGAAAGACGCCCTGGGCCGGGTCTTAGCTTCGGAGAGCTTCGTATCTCCGTCTTCTGTGTCTCTTGTCGTCTGTATCTTAGCAGAAAGCTTTTCCACTATGTCTCGCAAGGAGAAACTGTGCCAGGACAGAAAACATCCCCGATCTTTTTTTAGAAGTTGCGCGGAGGTCGTCAGAGTGTTTTGCGAGAAGGAAAAAAAGTTGTCCCAAACTCCTTGTATTCTAATATTAATGTGAATTTAAGAGGCAGGACATTGATACGGTACTGTTTTCTAAAAGTCTAAAAGCTGTCGCACAGAGAAACTCTGCCAGCACCTCAAACTTTCTCCAAGTATGCCCCCGATCTTTCATTTGCTGCACATTCAAGAAGCACCCCTCTTTCTTAGTTAAGCTGCAAGTTGTTTTCAAATCCCCGTTCTTCCTGTCCCCTCCTCCCCATTTTGAACAGACACAAGCGCATTACCTTTCAGGAAAAATATCCAGGTAATAGATCCAGGAAGAATAGGCTTTGACTTAGAGGACCAAAACCTATCTAAGAGAAAATAGTCCATTCTTTGAGACCCAATATCACACATCTGTGTGCTGGAGGAAGAGTGGTATCTGCGTGTGTGAATGAGAAGTGTGCTCATCCACAAACCAGAGCCAATATTTAGTAACCAACATGTAACAAGTGTGGGCGTATATCATTTCCTGCTCTTTTTTGGATCTTTTTTCTCAAAGGTTAATTTGCTTTTAAAGATTTTCTAGTCATTTGAAAAATTCTTCTGTGTTTGTGTGAGAATAGAAATCTCCATCAAGCTTCCTGTGTCAAAGCAGGGTAATCTTTTGGACTTGATGATGACTATTTGGAAGATAATATTTTCATCTACATACATCAATTTCCTTGTTTTGGAAATATTTTTGTAACTGAAAGTAGTAACTTTCAAGATGTGTTTTTAGAAGGTGTAAAAATTGAGATTCTCATTTGTATCACAGAAATACAAAGAACATGCCTTTAAACCATCCATTCCATCATTTCCTTTTTTTTTATTTTTGTATTTTTGACTTTTCAATAGCTAATTCTCACTTTAAAATCGCTTTTAAATGCACTGTTTTGACACAATTTTGTTAGGTCTTCATTTCTAAGCTTCCAAATGATATTTAAAGAAGAGTAATTCCCTGTAACTACTTGACAGTTTCCAAAGTGGGGGGAGGGAGGGAAGGAAGTGGCAGAAGGATGTGGCGGAAGGAAGGAAGTGATGGAAGGAAGTGGGGGAAGGAGGAAAGAGAGAAAGAGAGAAAGAGAGAAAGAAAGAGAGAAGAGAGAAAGAAAGAAAGAAAGAAAAAGAAAGAAAGAAAGAAAGAAAGAAAGAAAGAAAGAGAAAGAAAGAAGAAAAAAAGAAAGAGAGAAAGAAAGAAAGAAAGAAGGAAAAAAAGAAAGAAAGAAAGAGAAAGAAAAAGAAAGAAAGAAAGAAAGAAGAAAGAAAGAAAGAAAGAAAGAAAGAAAGAAAGAAGAGAAAGAAAGAGAGAAGAAGAGAGAAAGAAAGAAGAAAGAAAGAAAGAAAGAAAGAAAGAAAGAAAGAAAGAAAGAAAGAAAGAAAGAAAGAAAGAAGGAAAATTCCCAAATGTCAGAAACATTAAAAATGATAAAATATTTCCGTATATGATAAAGATCGAGGACTAGATGCTAGATATATTATTGCTAAATGGAACATATATGTGAGACCCAAACAGTTAAACTCATTGGATAGCAGTTTCTCAGAATGAATAGTCTGTTATTTCTATCTTCAACTACTTACTGCTACTGCACAGAATGAATATTACCATAGAATAATAGGATGGTTGGGTTTGGAAGGGACCTTACATTCACCTAATTTCACCCCCCCCCCCCCACCCGCCCCCCATATCATTGGCAGGGACACCTTCCACTAGACCGCCTTAAGCTCAAAGACCCATTCAAGCTGGCCTTGAACACTTCCAGGAATGGGTCACCCACAACATGTTGCAGTGTCTGACAACCCTCCTGGCAAAGAATTTCTTCCCAATAGCCAAAGGAAACATTTACTCTTCAGGTTTTAAAGCCATCCACACTTTTCCTATCACTCTGTGCCCTTGTGTAGCTCATCTGCCTCCTTCTGGTAGGCTGTCTTCAGCTACTGGAGAGCTGCTCTAACCATTTGCACAGAGCCTGCTCTTCTGCAGGCTGAGAAAATGCCTGCAGGACTCTGGCTTGGTGACAGACTCCATGTGCTGCACTGGGGGCTCAGACCATTCTTCTTCTTGCAATTGTTGGAGGATGCTCAGCCACTGTTGATTGTTCTTCATTGTGGTACAGGTAAGAACTAGTTGATTGTTTTAACAAAGACACACTTGAAATGATAAGAGTTACATTTTAAAGCAAATTAATTGGAGAAAGATTCCTAAACCTGTGGCCCGTTACCCCAGCCCATCCATTGATTGTACATGACATTCTTTGCAGATGTTATGATGCATGAACCAAAGCCAAGTGATGGAAACTACTTAAGACAGATGTTCTACCTGCTTACTGGAAGATGTTCTTGTCGGTCTAAAACAATCCCCCGAAAGTTAAGAACAAGAGATTACATCATGAAGTAATGAAGTGCTTTGGTTGAAAGTAAAATGCATTTGAAGGAAATGGCTTTGGGGGCTAGTAGAGCAAGATCTCAGAAATGGAGTGCCAGCTTAGTTCTCTGGTTCAGAGACAAGTGAAGCAATTCAGGAGTGTCTTCCTGTGAAAACAGTTGACAGATCTTTCTGCACAACAGTTAACAACCGGCATCAGAAATATGTGCAAATCAAATACTAGCCACTACAAGTCCGTCATCCAGGAGTGGTAAGGCCACTCAGACTCATAGCAGTGGTCTTGCTGCTGTGCCTTTTAGAATAGACAGAAAAGAATGAGGAAAAGAATTTTTTCCATCTAGCTTGTTTCGGTATTGGTACAAAGACTGTTTTCCCTCCCTCAGGAGACAGCAAAAGCTGCCAACAACTGAAATGCTTCAGAAATGGAAATGATCTGAATCACAAATATTTCTTTTCAAATCAAATTTAAAGCCTAAGTCATAACTGTAAAACAGATAGAACTATTTAAAGATAAATATACTATACATACCAAAATATTCCCAGAGAGGACTCTTGTGTGCTAAGTCTGTTTAAAAGTCTAGAGTTCCTGGTCAAAAACTTGTACACAGCTGAGGTTGCTCCATGATATTCTCTTTTCAGATTAATTCTACTCTTCAGTCTCACCACCTCTACCAACTGATTTCCATAAGTCCTTCAAATATGGTAATTTCACTTTCTTCGTTCTATGAAAAAAAATGACAGCGACGAGAGTTATTTGCACTCCGTATTTTCTGAAAAGCCTGAACATCGAGCTTAAGAACTTTATCATGACTTTTACTTCCTAGCAAACTAAATTTGAAGGGAATGGGAGCCTCAAGCGAAAGAATTTAGGCTTCTAATTCTTGCATTGTCTTCTTACTTACCTAAGACAAGATGTGGAAAGAGAATAGATCCCAGTTAGCAGCTGTTTAACGTTTGCACATACTCTTCCACTAAAGAAGAGGTCCAGGATGGTTTTCTGGCCTTCCCTCCACAAGCTGCAGCTTCCTTCAAGGCGCATTCACCTGCTGTGGCATGGAGCTCTCCACAAGCTGCAGTGTAGGTATGTGTTCCTCCACGGTTCTCCAGGGACTGCTGGAAGACAGCCTGCTTCAAAATGATGTCCTCCAGGGACTGTGGGGGATTCTCTGCTCTGTCAACTGGAGCACCTCCTCCTCCTTCTTGGCTCACTTTAGTATCACGGAGCTGCTTCTCATACTCTGTTTTTCCCTCACTTGTCACTGCCTATTCATATGTTTTGTGCTTTTGACAAGATATTTTCACCGAGACTGATGGGCTCAGTTGAAGAAATGTGTCTTGCTAGAAAATTAGATGCTATACAAAACCATGATTTGATAGAAAAGAACGGTGGAAGTACAAATATACTGCTAAAGAACTGGAAAATTGCCAACGCTTCATTGTAATACGTCCCCTCATTTTGCCTGCTTTCTCCTTAAGATCTGGAAAGACTACTGGGCAGGAGACAGTGTTGTTTCAAGGAAAAGGCTTTCTTAGGATTCTAGGGTGCATGTTCCAATTTCTTCAGAAAATTGAGAAAAGGCACTTTGTCTTCTGTGATAAATGTCATTAGCCACTAGTGACAAAGTCTGACCAACAAGAGCAGATCAAAATCTGATGAGACCAAGCAATATACCTTCAGCGGCCAGGACAGAACCATCGAGTCGTCGAATCAGTTGAATTGGAAGGGGCCCATCAGGATCATCAAGTCCAACTCTTGGCCCTGCATGGGACCATCCTCGAGAATCACGCCATATGCCTGAGAGCAATGTCCAAAACTCAGACAGGCGTGATGCTGTGACCACTCCCTGGAGAGACTCTTCCAGTGCCCAGCCTTCCTCTGGTTCAAAACTTTTTCCTGATACCCGACCTAAACCTCCCCTGACTCAGCTGCATGCCATTTCTTTGAGTCCTGTCCTTGTAGACTTCATTTCAGGACTTTCTAATACCAAGGTGAGGCTGCCCCAGAGCAGAGCAGAGCAGAGCAGAGCAGAGCAGAGCAGAGCAAAGTGAGACAATCCCCACCTTGCCCAGCTGGCGACGCTGTGCCTGACGCACCCCAGGACAGGCTTGGCCCTCCTGGCTGCCAGGCCACTGCTGCTGCACATTCAGCTTGCCACTGGCCAGGAGCCTGGGTCCCTTTCTGCAGTGCTTCTCTCCGGCCTCTTGCTCCCTAGTCTATACACACACCAGGACTGCCCTGTGGCAGGTGCTGAATCCAGCACTTGCCCTTGCTCAACTCCATGTGGGTGGTGATTGCCTGTGGGAATCCTCAAAAACAGAGGGCTTTGGGAAAGCTGCAAAAGGCAGGCCTCAGAGACAGCAGAACTGTGATTGGAGCTAAGCAGTAGTCATAAGGTTTGTCAGCAGAAAAAATTAGATCAGAAGTAGAATAGTAAGGACAAATAGAACAATGGTCTGTGTATTCACGCTTGTCTAGAAGAACTCCCTAAGCTACAGCAAAGTACATCTAGCCAGATGTTGGGAAGTTCTAAGCTTCATCATGGAGCTCTGTGCATTGTGTCTTAAGGTTTACAAGCAGGTCTTTTCTTCGAAAGAAGCAAGCATTGTTTTAACCACAGCTACATGTGCTTCTAGTGACTGGATAGAACTACTGTCAATATGCTTTTGCTTTGTGTGATTGGTCAAAAAACTTTGAAAGGAAGTTGTAACTTAAGAACTTCTTCAGTTCTTTGTCTGCTGCTGGGGATGTGAGTTGCTGGCAGCTTCCCATTGTCATCACCATGTAATGAGACTGATGCTGGAAAACACAACAGCTTGAGACGTCGTCCCCAGCAGTCCCGCCCCTTTTGTGATTTGTGCATAGACTCCCGGCCAGCAATAATTGCCCATCTCTCCTATTTGGCAAGATCTCTCTGCAAGGTCTCTGTGCCCTCAAGGGAGTTAGTTCACAGCTCCTCCCAATTTAGTGTCTTTGGCAAAGTTGCTTAATATTTCTTCAAGTGCTGTGTCCAGCTTGTTCAAAAGATGATGAAGAGAACTGGCCCAAGGATGATACTGTCTTAGCCACTGAAATTAGCGCTTCATACTTCTTCTTGTTCCTTAGTGCAGAAATCACAACAAATGTCTTCTTTGCTTCTTTTCTATCCATGCAGATATCTTTGCTTATGCTCATGCTTTTTATCCCAACAGCAGCTGACACCACATTTACAGACACAGCAACAGCACACTTTTCCTGCTCTTACTAGACTTAACAATTTTGCAACCTGTCAATCAGTGACCTTTGCAACTAAAGTCAGACCTTCAGCATTTCTCATCAAATGAATGTCCTCAGAAGAAAACTTTGCTGCATACTCTGGATGACTGAAGAATAGATGATCATGAGTTAGCGTCACAATCATTTAAGCACAGAGCCTGTACTTTAGCAGGGAAAAAATTCAAAGAAGAGCTATTTGATGCAACAAGATATCTGAGAAACAAAAGAACTAGGATCTTCCAAAGGGTTCCCTGCAGTAGAAATGTACTTGTATGAATACAGAAGATAAAAGATGTGGTTTTGAAAGGCTATATCCTTGCTAAGCTAGATTGGATCTCATCCTGTAGATAACAGATCAAGGAGCTCAAAATGGAGCTAGAGAGGCATGTCCAGGTAATGAGATACAGCAAAGCATTTTTCAAGATCATTCTGGTGGACTGGGAAGTTGGGTTAAATCTGCCACACCCATTCACTTTTGGGGACTGAATTGTGGAGTGCTAAACCATATCTGCTGCTGTGCAAAGTAAAAGAGATCTATCCAAATTGGATGGTCAATGTGAACACTCTCACTCTTGATTCTAAAACACGTCATAAGCTAGAAATCAGTCTTAGGAACAAAATGAAATAAAGCTGTTCTACCATCTTGGAATGGGAAAATATGGTCAAAATATTTTTTCCTTATGTTTTGTTTTCTTCTTTTTTCTTTTCTTTTTTTTTTTTTTTTTTTTAATCCCACTTGATGTGATTCATAGTTTCAACCATTCTGGAATGCTTTCAACAGATGAACCCAGCATAGTAGTTTTATTACAGGCTCTTGCCCCTTACATGCTTCCTTACAGGTTTGGAAACAATTAGTGGTTTTTATTTCTTTTCCCAGAGACAACTTTTAAAGGACTACTTAACACCTAAAAATCATCATTTCTCGGGTTTCTCCAAGCTTTTTGAGAAAGCTGTTTTGGTTTTGTTTTGGTTTGTTTTTATATATATATATATAATTTTTTATTTCTTTATTGATGACATTATTCATTCCTAATGTCTTTAGACCTACTAAGAGAAGAAGTTAAAAGTAGATCTTATTTTCAAGAGACTGTTAAAGCTAATGAGCTGCCAGTCTTGGTATTTGTATGTTTCTAAATCCTTTGAATTCCAAGGTTGCCTTCCTGAATCCTCAGTTTCATTAGAAAACATTGTGTTTATAAAACAGAGCCAGTTCAATTGCTTCTGCAAATTCACCTTCATTTGATAGGATTGTACTTCACGAAATCTTGCTGCATTCAAACGTTGAAAGTATAGATGTGACATCATATGTGACCCTTCCATCTGTCTGAACTGTATTTCATTGTCTGAGTTTCTCAGTTGCTTCAAATAAGGACAGAATCTTTTCAATGTGCATGGCATGTTATCTGAAGATCTGCTTTCTTGACTTGCTTGAATGGGAAGAGAAGGGAAATACATTCTGAATGTTATCTTTGAGAGTCTACTTTTACCTACCAGTGTGTTTATGTGGACTAGAACCAATTTCAGCTTGAAAGAAGGTATTGTCACCATCCGACAATAGCAGCGGGGGAGTGATGGTTGGTTCAACTGATCTCGGAGTGCAGCAGACAACACGGAAAGGGGATTGCAGTATCAATCCAAACAAATACACCTTGATAGAATGAGCAGAGTAAATGCGTGAAAGGAATTAAGGAGAGGAAAAGAATAGAAAAGAGGGGGAGAAAGAGAGAGGGAGCTACCAACCACAGAGAAACTAAGTCCTCATAGTCCAGCCGATAGAGTTTGCCTAGTCACGTCGGGAAGATCTCAAAGTCCTGGTTAACTCAAGGTTCTCTTCTAGTCCATTGCTGAGGGGCGGAAACAGATCTTGAAATGGCTGAGGGGGAACAGATCCAATCAAGAAGAAGAAGTCTATTGAAATTGCTGAGGTATTGAAGACGGGTACAGACAGTCCATATTCTCAGCAGGATAAGTCAGTATCAGCAGTGAGTGGCACACATTGTTTCAGGACTGCTTTCTATGGGAAAGCAGTCTAGGTCCAGTGAACACATCTGTAGGCAATACTTTGCAGGCATCCTACTTCAGTCAGGCCAGCAGCCCTGCTTCAGAATTACGGGGATCTCAGTCCTTGGTAGGGGCGCTTCAATCTCCATCCCTGATGGTGGTAGTGGAGCAGATGAAGGATTTTCCATGGGGGGGCTACCAAGTTGCCCCAGTAAGTTCATTTGGCCAAGAGGTGGGAAAATTCCTGGCCTATTGTCGCCAAGCAGGTGCAAGCATATAGGGTGTGAAGCCCTTTGGTAGGCCCTGCTAGAAGCAGTCACTGTAGACACAGCTGTGAACAATCACTTGGCAGGCCAGAATTCTGCTCAGGGGCCTCAGGATTTTTGGCGTTCATCCACCAGCGGCAGGCCAGAATTCCCATCAGGATCTTTAGGGTCCCAGTGTCTGTCCTGGGAATGGTTGTGAGGCAAATGAGGCGAACTTCAGACCGTCTTTCACGCGTTTCAGAAAATCTGTTTACTGAAATGGCCAAAAAGAATGCATAACACGTAGAATTGATGGGGGGAAAAAAACAAGCTCAAACCGTTGGAGCAATATCAATCTAGAGAATGCCATGTCTCTATGAAAAATACAAAAAACTTCTATTTTCAAACGCACCTACAAATCACCATTTTGCATCTTTTTTGTTTTGTTGTTTTGTTTTGTTTTAAAGCTCTGGCATTTATCGGATTCCTTTTTGAGCTAGTTCAGCTCATTCATCTGTTAAGAAAGCAGCTAAAAATAAATGGAAAAACCTATGGGGAACAGGATGCCACTCCAGCCATGTTGTAGGGAAGCATTAGGTCAGCCTTCTGTGTTGTAGAAATACGTCTGTCATCTAGGAAAATCAATGCGTAGCACTATCTTCTTTTGAACTTTCTCATTGCTACTGGGTTCCTGAATGATCAAGATGGTTTCAAAGCAAACAACACCCAGCCCGCGAAGATACTCTCCAAACTATTGCAATGGAATCACTTGATCAGGTGAAGAGCTCGCTATGCAAAAGATGAATATGATGTCAAGAATGCTTTGTTGTGGATTACCATTGTTTGGGATCCTTTATCCCTTACCCTTCCATGTAGTTCTAGGAAAAAATTAAGCAGCCACAAGGCTTTTACAGGTGTTCTTGTCTTTTGGGATAGTAAGGATTTAGGGTAGTAAACAAAACGGTGGTGAGTTTTACTATTGACTTTATTGCTGTTTCACTTGGAATGAACTGCTTTGCATTTCAGCTTACCCATCAGTAGAATGAGAGGAATAATATCTTCCTTCTTGCCCAAAAGATGTTGAATGATGCCTGTGATGTCACGGAGGTAAAAACGAAAACCATTGTGATTGAAAGGAAGTATTGGCATGCCACAAGGTGTTGGGGTGCGTGATTCTGAGCCCAGGCTAACTGCAGCAGCAGCCAGCAGTCTGGCGTGACAGCAGCTGTAGCAGCAGAGCAGCGGCTCCGGGCTGGAGACTGGCTCTGGCAAGCTGCTGCCTAGGACGACCTCCCCACGGCAGTGGTGAGGGGGCTTTGCCCTTGCCCGAAGGCTAGAAGCAGCTCCAGCTAAGTGCTAAGAAAGACACAAGTCCGACAGTTGTCCGCAGCAGGGAAAGGGTTTATTGGGCCAACCGGGAAAGGCTGCAGGCAACTGCCCCGAGGGGGTGGGGTGAGCAGAACTTCTAAAGGGTTCCCGAGGGGAGGAACAACTCACCCTCGGGCCAATGAACAGACAAGAAACAATGATCGACTTAACAGAACAACAAATGGGGGACTAGTTGGGGAGGAGAAACAACTTCTGGTCCAATCACTCCCTGCCCCGAGGAGAACGTTCTTGGTAGAAGGGGTGGGCAGAGAGTGATGGACATGGCAGTTGCTGGGGAAACATAGGAGGGGTTAACAGATTGACCCAAAAAAGATACAGGAGTGGCGGGAGCTGAATAGACAACAGGGAATTGACAGATAACTGCCAGGGGAAAAGCAGGAAGTGAGCCTAAGGCAGAACCATTATAACAACTAAATGGGGGAAACGGAATGAACCAACTTTTAAGAACCATACATAAAAGATTAACAAATGACATTCCAAACTGAAGACAAAGTGTAAAACAAAGCACACCGCAACAACAAGGTAACTGTAGTGAGGTGTGTTTCCTCCTCCGCTTCACTGTGATAGTAGAATTTTAATGAGCACTTCCAAAACTTGGTCTTAGCATAGTCTGGTGACGTGTCTCAGTAGAGCAGTGTCCTAGGGTGACTTGATGATGCTTGCATCCCCAGTCATCTGTTCTGTTAATGCTGGATATTATATTCTCCACCTTCAAGACTGGTTCTGAGAGCAAAGGTGGGGAGAAGAAGAAGCACGGAGTTTGTTATCAGAGGCTGCACTGACTCTTCTAAAAGCAACACTGCTCCACATTCTGTGCTACACTGTGTTGTCCGGGCACTGATGGAGCAGAACAGAGTCTTCCTTTGCTTTTCAGTTGGTTTAGCTGGCTGAGGCAGAGTTTTCCCTGGACTGTCCTTTTTTCTTTCCCCTTTCTTGGAACTGTTCAAACCTGCTCCGGACTGGGACCTGGGAAGCACTGAGAGCTTGCACTTTGTGGCCTATGGGGGCCTGCTCTGGGCAGCAGCCTTTCCCAGTGCCGGAGGCATTGATAACAGAGCGAGCACCCAGAGGAGAGACTTTGGGAATTTGTCCTTTCTTCAGAGCGGCGATTGAGTTTTGTCATCTGGTACTGTTGGTTTTTTGTGCTGGGGAGTGCTTCGCCTCTGTTAAATAAACAGGTTTTTTCCACTTCTCTCAGAGGAAATTTTTCCCAAAGCAGTCGAGGGGAGGGGCCGTGTGGGTGGGCTTTCTGTGGGGGGCCCCTGAGACATAAACTTGAAGGAATTTAGGGATTTTAGAGGGGCTGAGGTTTTAGTTTGAGATAAGTCTTATGATAGTTGATCAAAATCAATAGGTAGGCCTTGATGAAGTTAAGAGTTAGTAGTTAACTAAGAATTGATTGCTTGTCAACATCATGTTTGGTTAGCTGGGTTTCTAATGAAGAATATAGAAACGGATAAATAGTTTTGGGAGCATAAGACAATTGTAAGCCTCCGCTGTTCTGAAACCTATTGAAGGCGGGGAATGGGAGTTCTACCAATGGGTTCATTTGTCATATTTGCTTTGAAAATGTAGAAAGTTCAGAATGAGGAAGACTTCATTTCTTTCCGCATTTTGGAACCCCTCCCCATGAAAGGGACCACCGACTCATTTTGAGGAACAAACTACACATGCTTAATAGCTTTTGAACTAATTACCATATGAAATGGGGAAGGGGATGTACCAAAATTATGAATATGTATTTGTATTTTGGGTATTCAATACTTGTCTAGGTGAAAGGACTCTGTAATCACCTGTAAATCACAGAGTGTATTTGGGAGCTCTCCCGCACGCTGCCCGGCGTTGCAATAAACGTACACTGTCTAACTTTAAACTGTTAGAGAGTCTTTGTCCGTCACAGTTGGATAGCAGTACTAGATCAATATTTTTAAGAAATCACCCCTGCTTGAGGTTTGCTGCCAAATTGGCCCTAAACCAGGACAAGCAGGATGTGCCACTTAGAGAATGATGGAATCACTTTGGTTGGAAACGACTTTGAAGAACATTGAGTCTAAATGGAATTAGCAAATACAACCATCAAGAAATGTTTTGCTGTCTGAAGAGAACATGCTTTATCTGGTAAGCTTTGCAAGTATTTGTGTCATCACAAGCACGCATGTCCAATGCATTGGATGGGTATATCATAAGAAACCTGTGCAAATCAACAGAATGATTCCCAGGGTAGGATATTGGCATGTTTCATCCTTCATCCCGACTTCTTCCAATGAATTATTTTTATCAAGTAAGGATTGGAATTGTTACTCTTTTGACGGTTCTTCTTGTATTCCTGACATTTATGGCATAGCAATGCCGAATGGGTTAATTCACCTAGTTTCTCAGATAAAGACCAAGATTTAGTGTTGCTTAAGCTGGAGGCAGAAATATTGAAATCCTCCAGCCTCCTTCTTAGTACCTAATTTCTATTACAAAATCAGTGCACAATCTTGTCCCTTAAGGTCCAGCTAGCTCAGTTGATAGCAACAGGGTGACATTGGTAGGGCTCACATGATGCTGCACACAGAAGCCCTCAGGGTGCACCTCTAGCAGGCAGTAATTCCATGCAGTTGGACCATGCCAGTGCTGACTTTGGATCACCAGAAGAGTAGAACTAGGGAGATTTGATGGAGAACTCTCTGGAGGAAGTGGCCCGAAGAAGACAGCACAAATCCCATCTGTGTGTTTGTACAAATAATTGGAGTTCCATTTACAGAAAAAGATCTTCAAATCGATCTAGCTTTTTCTGTAGATTATTTGTCAACTATATGCATTAGATGGACAGTTTCACTGAGCATCTGAAATACAGCTGTGTTGAAGTGGATTGATTCAGGCTTGGGAAGCAATGACATCAAGCTTTTCAGGAATTGCTGGGATGCAAGTCCCCCAGAAATTTATCTACTTTTAATGTCCAGATGCTTTTTAAAATAATGGGTGACTATTTAGCTTCCTAATAGTTTGATCAGAAATACAAAGAAAATTTTAAACTCACATCTTTTCTAGCTTGAATATTTTTCTTCATTTCTTTCCTGGTTTCCAATTGAGTTATGCAAATCATATGATTACCTAATGAGAACTCATGCTGTATAAATATATTTCATGCTATACTTCCAAGTCAAGGCCATGTTTCTCCTGGATCTGTTAAAAAAAACAACAACTCTATCTGGATTCTCTCTAGCCCACACTCATCATGATTTGAAAATCGTTTCCATATTATATTTTGACTTGACATGGTGCAATTCTATTCAGAAATTCAAGGCTCTATTGTTAGGTTGTTTCTATGGTTTTCTGGCACTTCGAACTTCCCACGACCACTCTTTGCAGCTATGTATTTTTGCAGCAAGTCGTCACAGGGGTCTGTGAGAAGTTTTAATGTGAAGAAGAACGAACATGCAAAATACATGTGACATACTCAACATATTTCACTTCAGAAAGTTACAGTTTGCTTAGACGGAATGAAATACCAAATACATCAACTTAACATGTCTAAATCTTGGAAATCTATTACCTGAACTTTGAGTCAGTTTGCAGGACAGGACTCTGTAGAAATGCAAATGTGAAGTCCAAGGAATAGAGCAGAGGGTGTACTGGGCAGGGGTACAGAAGATTGCTCTGAAGGGTAATGCCAGCAAGATTGTATCTTATGAAGATAGCAGCTGCTTCTGCACAGAGAATTTGCGCCACAAGCCTAGTTTTCTGGGGACATTTGACCTGTACACTCTTGAGGGCTGGCAGATGTGAACGAATCTGATCTTTGATCATTGTTTCTGTTGAATGTTTATGACCAGATTTCATATGGTGTACTTTACCGTTTCATATTATAAACAGATATGTTTCAAGGGTTTGAAAGCCGTAGATGAAAGTGAGGGTGCAAGTATGAGATGGCTGTCAAAAAAATTGAGTTTCTGATTTAAGCAAACTATCAAAAGAAAAATTCAATCCACTCCTATGAGACACATTCCTGTTTCCACTATGTGTCACAAGGAGAAACTGTGCCAGGACAGAAAACATCTCAGATCGTCTTCTAGACGTTGCAGGGGGGTCTTCTGAGTGTTTGCAAGAATCAAAAGAAAGTTGTCCAAAATGCCTCCTTTTCGAATTTTAATCTGTCTGGAAAAGGCAGGCGCTTGGAGAAGTATTGTTTTCTATGAATTTGCAAGCTGCGCACACATTCCCAGTGTTGTGGGGCTTCGTTCTTCTCCTTTCGGAAGCTGCCGCTCTCTCCTGCTCTGGGAGGCGAGGAGGCGGCTTCTTCGCCAGCAGAGCAGTGTGCCGGTCGCAGAGCATTTTGCCGGTCACAGAGCAGTTTGCCGGTCACAGAGCAGTTTGCCGGGTGCAGATCATCTTGCCGGTCACAGAGCAGTTCCATTGGTGCAGATCATTGTGCCGGTCACAGAGCAGTCTGCCGGGTGCAGTGCACTCGTGCCGGTCACAATGCACTCCGGAGCGCGGCTTCTGCCCAATGAGTCCCGGGACAGGCGCTTAGCCTCGGAGAGCTCTGTATCTTCATTTTTAGCAGCTCTTGCCGCCTACATCTTAGCAAAAAGCTTTTTCACAAATTCTGGCAAGGAGAAACTGTGCCACGACTGAAAACATCTCTGATCGTCTTCTAGACGTTGCAGGGGGGGTCTTCTGAGTGTTTGCAAGAATCAAAAGAAAGTTGTCCAAAATGCCTCCTTTTCCAATTTTATGTGTCTGGAAAAGGCAGGAGCTTGGAAAAGTATTGTTTTCTATGAATTTGCAAGCTGCGCACACATTCCCAGTGTTGTGCGGCTTCGTTCTTCTCCTTTCGGAAGCTGCCGCTCTCTCCTGCTTCGGGAGGCGAGGAGAAGGCTTCTTCGCCAGCAGAGCAGTTTGCCGGTCGCAGAGCAGTTTGCCGGTCACAGAGCAGTTTACCGGTCACAGAGCAGTTTGCCGAGTGCAGATCATTTTCCGGTCACAGTGCAGTGTTGCCGGGTGCAGATCATCTTGCCGGTCACAGAGCAGTGCCAGGGTGCAGATCATTGTGCGGTCACAGAGCAGTTTGCCGAGTCAGATCATCTTGCCGGTCACAGAACAGTTGCCGGGTGCAGATCATTGTGCCGGTCACAGAGCACTTTGCCGGTACACTGCACTCGTGCCGGTCACACAGTGCACTCCGGAGCGCGGCTTTGCCCAATGAGTCCCGGGACAGGCGCTTAGCCTCGGAGAGCTCGTATCTTCATTTTTAGCAGCTCTTGCGCCTAAATCTTAGCAAAAAGTTTTTCACAAATTCTGGCAAGGAGAAAACTGTGCCACGACTGAAACATCTCTGATCGTCTTCTAGGACGTTGCAGGGGGGGTCTTCTGAGTGTTTGCAAGAATCAAAAGAAAGTTGTCCAAAATGCCTCCTTTTCCAATTTTAATGTGTCTGGAAAAGGCAGGAGCTTGGAAAAGTATTGTTTTCTATGAATTTGCAAGCTGCGCACACATTCCGTGTGTTGCGGCTTCGTTCTTCTCCTTTCGGAAGCTGCCGCTCTCTCCTGCTTCGGGAGGCGAGGAGAAGGCTTCTTCGCCAGCAGAGCAGTTTGCCATTGGTCGCAGAGCAGTTTGCCGGTCACAGAGCAGTTACCGGTCACAGAGCAGTTTGCGAGTGCAGATCATTTTGCGGTCACAGGGCAGTGTTCTGGGTGCAGATCATTGCCGGTCACAGAGCAGTTTCCGGGTGCAGATCATTTTGCCGGTCACAGGGCAGTTTGCCGGGTGCAGATCATCTTGCCGGTCACAGAGCAGTTTCCATTGGTGCAGATCATTGTGCCGGTCACAGAGCAGTTTGCCGGGTGCAGTGCACTCGTGCCGGTCACAGTGCACTCCGGAGCGCGGCTTCTGCCCAATGAGTCCCGGGACAGGCGCTTAGCCTCGGAGAGCTCTGTATCTTCATTTTTAGCAGCTCTTGCCGCCTACATCTTAGCAAAAAGCTTTTTCACAAATTCTGGCAAGGAGAAACTGTGCCACGACTGAAAACATCTCTGATCGTCTTCTAGAAGTTGCAGGGGGGGTCTCTGAGTGTTTGCAAGAATCAAAAGAAAGTTGTCCAAAATGCCTCCTTTTCAATTTTAATGTGTCTGGAAGGCAGGAGCTTGGAAAGTATTGTTTCTATGAATTTGCAAGCTGCGCACACATTCCCAGTGTTGTGCGGCTTCGTTCTTCTCCTTTCGGAAGCTGCCGCTCTCTCCTGCTTCGGGATAGGCGAGGAGAAGGCTTCTTCGCCAGCAGAGCAAGTACCGGTCGCAGAGCAGTTTGCCGGCACAGAGCAGTTTGCAGGGTCACAGAGCAGTCCCTGGGTGCAGATCATTTTGCCGGTCACAGGGCAGTTGGCCGGGTGCAGATCATCTTGCCGTCACAGAGCAGTTTCCATTGGTGCAGATCATTCTGCGGTCACAGAGCAGTCTGCCGGGTGCAGTGCACTCGTGCCGTGTCACAATGCACTCCGGAGCGCGGCTTCTGCCCAATGAGTCCCGGGACAGGCGCTTAGCCTCGGAGAGCTCTGTATCTTCATTTTAGCAGCTCTTGCCGCCTACATCTTAGCAAAAAGCTTTTCACAAAATTCTGGCAAGGAGAAACTGTGCCACGACTGAAAAACATCTCTGATCGTCTTCTAGACGTTGCAGGGGGGTCTTCTGAGTGTTTGCAAGAATCAAAAAAGAAAGTTGTCCAAAAAGCCTCCTTTTCCAATTTTAATGTGTCTGGAAAAGCAGGAGCTTGGAAAAGTATGTTTTCTATGAATTGCAAGCTGCGCACACATTCCCAGTGTGGTGGCGGCTTCGTTCTTCTCTTTCGGAAGCTGCCGCTTCTCTCCTGCTTCGGGAGGCGAGGAGAAGGCTTCTTCGCCAGCAGAGCAGTTTGCCGGTCGCAGAGCAGTTTGCCGGTCACAGAGCAGCTTACCGGTCACAGAGCAGTTTGCCGAGTGCAGATCATTTGCCGGTCACAGTGCTTTTTCCGGGTGCAGATCATCTGCCGGTCACAGAGCAGTTCCATTGGTGCAGATCATTGTGCGGTCACAGAGCCAGTTTGCCGAGTGCAGATCATCTTGCGGTCACAGAACAGCTTGACGGGTGCAGATCATTGTGCGGTCACAGAGCACTTTGCGGGTACATGCTCTCGTGCCGGTCACAGTTGCACTCCGGAGCGCGGCTTCTGCCAATGAGTCCGGGACAGGCGCTTAGCCTCGGAGAGCTCGTATCTCATTTTTAGCAGCTCTTGCCGCCTACATCTTAGCAAAAAGCTTTTTCACAAATTCTGGCAAGGAGAAACTGTGCCCGACTGAAAACATCTCTGATCGTCTTCTAGACGTTGCAGGGGGGGTCTTCTGAGTGTTTGCAAGAATCAAAAAAGTTGTCCAAAATGCCTCCTTTTCCAATTTTAATGTGTCTGGAAAAGGCAGGAGCTTGGAAAAGTATTGTTTTCTATGAATTTGCAAGCTGCGCACACATTCCCAGTGGTTGTGCGGCTTCGTTCTTCTCCTTTCGGAAGCTGCCGCTCTCTCCTGCTTCGGAGAGGGAGGAGAAGGCTTCTTCGCCAGCAGAGCAGTTTGCCGTCGCAGAGCAGTTTGCCGGTCACAGAGCAGTTTACCGGTCACAGAGCAGTTTGCCGAGTGCAGATCATTTTGCCGGTCACAGTGCAGTGTTCTTGGTGCAGATCATCTTGCCGGTCACAGGGCAGTTTGAAGGGTGCAGATCCATTTGCGGTCACAGAGCAGTTCCAGTGGTGCAGATCATTTTGCCGGTCACAGAGCACTTTGCCGGGTGCAGTGCACTCGTTGCCGGTCACTATGCACTCCGGAGCGCGGGCTTCTGCCCAATGAGTCCCGGGACAGGCGCTTAGCCTCGGAGAGCTCCGTATCTTCATTTAGCAGCTCTTGCCGCCCTACATCTTAGCAAAAAGCTTTTTCACAAATTCTGGCAAGGAGAAACTGTGCCACGACTGAAAAATCTCTGAGTCTTCTAGACGTTGCAGGGGGGGTCTTCTGAGTGTTTGCAAGAATCAAAAGAAAGTTGTCCAAAATGCCTCCTTTTCAATTTTAATGTGTCTGGAAAAGCAGGAGCTTGGAAAAGTATTGTTCTATGAATTTGCAAGCTGCGCACACATTCCCAGTGTTGTGCGGCTTCGTTCTTCTCCTTTCGGAAGCTGCCGCCCTCTCCTGCTCCGGAGGCGAGGAGGCGGGCTTCTTCGCCAGCAGAGCAGTGGCCGGTCGCAGAGCAGAGCAGTTTGCGGTCACATAGATCATGTGTGGTCACCGTGCGCTCCGGAGCGCGGATTCTGCCGAAAGACGCCTTGGGCCGGTCTTAGCTTCGAAGTGTCTCTTGTGCCTAATCTAGCAGAAAGCTTTTCCACTATGTCTCGCAAGGAGAAAACTATGCCAGGACAGAAAACATCCCCGATCTTTTTTTTAGAAGTTGCGCGGAG